>JABUQX010117249.1:0-17500 GCA_015478945.1 Trachelipus rathkii | reverse complement strand
TATATATATATATATATATATAATATATATAGTTCAAATGTTAGTTTGTTAAAACTTAAAAGCTCTTTAATAACATGGCCAACAAAGATTTTGCGGTAAAACATTTCAAGTCATTTTATAGGTAACTTGTTGCCCTGAATCCGAATATGACTCCGTTTTCCTAGATTGGCTCTAGTTTTGAGATACAGGGTGGTCACAGAAATACATTAATAACAACAATTTATGTTAGGTTGAAACGTAATTCACAAAAAAAAACACGAAAGATATATATCAAATTGTTAATGAGTAAGTACATAAAATGCTAATAGGTCAAAACATTCAATTCAGTACAATGAAATCACAATTAATGCATTACAAATCGCTTTCTATATGATTGTCTTCTGTGTGCAGAAAGTGGACAATCACGTTGAAGGCTCCAACAATAGTCTCCCATCATGTGTGTATCATCTCCCTTGGTATCTTTCTTCCATCACCCTGATATCTTTGATGGAAACCTCTCCCCTTGTCCTCACTATAACGATAGTAGTTATCCGGACACCGATCTAAGTGACTATGTTGAAAGAACTTTTATGCTCATATCAGCATTCAAATTTTGAAGTCTGAAAGCATTTTCTGTACGAGTTCCACATAGTTGGCAGATTTATGGGTTGCCCAAAAAGTTTCTGAACAACCAAAAGACAAAACTTTTCATGGCAGAGTGCTCAATATCAGTCATGGAAATTTATGAAATTGTCATCCTTTATGATTTGGCGAATTTGAATTTGAGGGCCGCTAAAGATTCCAGCTTTGAGTGTCTCCATACTTCAACCCTGGAAAAAATCTGCAAATATATTTGGAAACATTCGCCATCTTTGTCTAGGGCCCTAACAAATGCTTCTCAGTCCTAGTTGATGTGGAGTGGTTGGAAAATATTTTTTCCCCTGTCAACCCAGTGGTTCGTTAATGATACTTGATGCACCTACAGTCATTATTTTCCCTAGCAGGCCATACAATTTTTTCCCAGTGGTCTTCTTTAGCCCTACTACCACAAGCATATGAAACCAAGGGGTTACTTTATATATTTCCGGCTTTGCTTGCCACAAGTAAGAATGTTGACATCTTCAACATCAACACAAATAGACCACTGTGTTCATTATATCTAAGCTTCTGCAAGATCATTCTTATATTTTCATATTCCTCTTGTTCAGTTTTGTGAGTGAGCCTATTGAATCGATGGCATAACTATTTGCCCATTGATACAATAAACAACACGACTTCAGCTTCTCGTTGACTATCCATAAAACAATCGCCAATCTTTCTGGTCAGATTTAGGTAACCCCTTTGGAGTTAGGATCCAGGATGTTCCTACAGTATACTAGAGTCTTCTTCTTCAATGAAATATGCAAGAAAAGTACTAACTCTCTTGTCCGAAAAAAAGTTATTTTATATTCGGCCTTGAGACATTCTTTTCCTTGTCTAGATGCTAAAAGCTCAGAATTTGGCTTTGAGTGAACTTAACTCTCGTACAAAATCATTGATCTCTTCCTGGGAGAACTGTTGTGTGTGTAGAAGTACTTCTTCATATTCATCACACTATCTGCACGCTGTGCAACCGCAACCTGGATTCTTCTTCATCAGACATGCTAGGTCTTGCGAGTGTAGTGAACACGTGGATGGGACATCGTCGGAGGTGTGGTACAGGTCGCCTTGCTGATTCCAAATCCTGATACTCAAATTTACGTTCTGTAACGATTGATACCTTTCAGATTAACCAAACAAAAATAACAGTCACTGTGGTGATTCTTTTGGCTCCCGCCATACCATAGGCACACCAAATTTTAAAACCTTTTCTTCGTCCATTTTTCCACTGACGTAGATTTTCGACACACGTTTACAGACCATATTGGGAGCCCAAGACTTATCTTGGTCTCCGAGTTTTATTCCAAAGTATGCCAGATATGCTTTGCTTCACAAAGTTAGTAATATTTCTTCTTTCGTTCTCCTGGCAATATTCACCACAGCTGTAGCAGAGAGTACATTGGGGTTATTCAAACAGGCTCTCGTGAAGTACTCATAGTGTTCTGAAAATAGATAAAAATAAAGTTATATATAAAGGTAAGCCCCTTAAAAAAAATAAAACGATATTACTGTTAAATATGCATTAAAAAAGTATATTTGTATAAGAGTAAATATGGAACACCCTGTATCTCAAGAACTAGAGCCAATCTTGGAAAACTAATGTAATTTCTGAAATCAGCACACCCGATGTATACTATAAATTCGATAAAATATCCTTGGCAGCAAAAAAAAATTTTTTTTTGTTAGCCAGTGTAATTTAAAGATTAAGGATATATATCATAATTTTTAAGTCTTTTGGTCAGATAATAGGGCATGTAGTTTAAAAGTTCTTTTACCCAATTCCATTTACCTATTTCTGTATTTCATTTTTAAGCTAGATTTATCAAAAGTGTATTTTTTGTTAGGGGTAGTCATTTTGGATATCAAAACCTTTTAAGTTGTTTAAAATAATTAGTCAATTTATTAAATAGTGTCATATAGGCCATTGCATAGTTATTATTGGCTTAGCTTATAATTATGCAGAGTTATCAGTTTTGACTTAATATTATCACTACAACAAAAAAAATATTAAAATAATTTTTTTACACTTTTTTTTTGAATCAGTTAATCTAAATAAATCTATTTCATTAAATGTCTCATTATTACTTCATGTGATTATAACTATTTCATTTTCAAAACTACCCATTTTAAAAATATAGTTCGTTCTCAGGCCGGAGAAAGCCGAAGACTAGTGGTCTCCGGCCAGAGCCGGAGATCTTTAAAAGGCCGGAGTCCGGCCAAAGCCGGAGCCGGAGCCGAGCCGGAGATCCGGGGTATCCCTAATTATTTATATATTTATTATATTATTATTATTATTATATATTATTATTATTATTAGTATATTATATTATATTATTATTATTATTATTATTATTAATATTATTTTATTATATTATTATTATTATTATTTATTATTAATCTATTATTATTATTATTACTATTATTATTATTATTATTATTTTATTTATTAAACCCTTTAGAGAACTTTTCAACATCAAGACGTCATCGTATCAACACAGCGAACAATATCCTACTGATAAAACTTTAGTGTATAAACAGTTTTGTCTAGTTTGTTTCAATTATCTGTGTTGTTGTTTGTTGTCAGGGTAGATTATACGGTACTTTCGACCTGATATGGTTTCGTTCGTTGTCGGTATTTGTTACTTTCTTTTGATTGTTGAAAAAAGAATCTCATACATTTGGGACTGTCTTATACACTCGAGTTTCATCAGTAGGAAATTTTTCGCTGTGTGATACGATGACGTCTCACCCCTCATCTACGATTGTTGGGTTGGTGATATCTTAACGAGGACCTTCGTTATTCCCAACGAATGTCATTTATATTTATTCGTAACCAAAGTGGAGTCAGAATATTATATTGGTATTCCCCAGCCGTAGGTGCAAAGTAAATGAGCCCTTATTTCAGTTTCTGTTGAAGATTCATAAGATTTATGATATCACAGGAGCCTGTGTAAAGGCTATGTTGTTGTCATCTGATACATCGACTTGTAGTGAAATATCTAGAGCGGTGGAGACAGTTTGAGAGGTTCTAATAGAATAAGATTGCTGTTTCTTCGTCGCGTAACAATGTAAAAGGCCTGATTACGGCAACTATTGAGAAACCGTCGCATAGTGTCCCCTTCTGGCATATATGTTATAAGTTTCACAGTTCGAACATCGTATAATTAATTGAAGGTTTGATTTAAAATGAAAAATTGAAAGATACATTTCTTATTTTTGACGTTGAATATCAATAAGGCTCATGGCGGAATCTACGATATTTACAATTAAATATGTCGTGTTTCCGTATAATGAGGTATACAGGGGAGTGTGTTAAAACAGGCCACATGGATAAGTTACTTCTCTCTGGCTTTGAGAGAGTACGATGCTGTTGAACTAAATATGCAGAAAAAACGGTTTAGTTTGTAGAATGTATTTATACTTACATTCTTTCAAAGGGGTTGAAATCTCTGGAGAATAATAGACATGCTCAGTTTATGGTTTGAATGCCCACGTCCCCTGCTTAGATAATTAATATATTTAAATTAAACTTAGTATGTTTTTTATGTATTTATAAACGCTCTTTTCAATGAAAATATGTGTTAAAATGAAAACTTGTTTACTTCCCCTATTGTTCGCTTATTGGTAAGTTATTTATGGCTGTTATTTCGTAACGGCTTTGGTGTGTTAAGTAATTTATTAATGTGAAACTTTGTTACGTTAGCATATATTCCCATTGCGTTAGTATATAAAACTTATTTTTATGTAATGTTTATCCGAAATGATACTCGAAATGTTGACCTTCAATCAATAAATCAATAGATCAAGAAGATCATGAGGGTAGGAGGGTGGGGGTGGTGGTTTGATTTACTTACTGATTTAGGATCAGTAAACTATTACACTTTACCATGATATTTTATTCAAAAACTTATTTTTATGATATGTTTGGATAAACCTGTATGTTTGATTATTCGTTTGGAATTATGATAGTTAGGTAATGTTATGATAAATTTTGTTAAATTTTATTATTTATGTAAAAACTTTGTTACGTTCAGCATATATTCGTGGTCTCTATGATAAATTAAGAAGGTTATGATAAATTTGTCGTTAAAAATATTACCAAGTTAATGTAGAATTAACATTGATATGTTAAGATATGCCTTGACAAAGTATGAATAGGTACGTTTTTGTATGCTATGTTAGTTACTTACTGTTGTTAAGTTGGGAACTTTTGTTAATGTTAGTAGTTTGTTCGTGCGTAAGGATGTGTTAGGTTTGTCGTGTACATAATATTCTTAGTTCAATGATGCTATGTTAGCCTTTATTAATGTGAAAACTTTGTTACGTTACATATATTCGTTGGTTAGATATAAGAACTTATTTTTATGCTATGTTATCCAAAATTGATATTCGAAATATGACTTGAATCAATTAGATCAATAGATCATTGGATGAGCAGGAGCGTGGGAGGGTAGGTGCTTGGTTGATTTACTATTACAGCTTTGGGTATTTTAAAACATGACAAATTTAGTAAAAATATTACTGAATCAATAGACAATAGATCGTGGATGGTATGAAGGGTGTGGTGAGGGCAGTTTGATTACTGGATTGCAGATTTACTGCCTTTTAGGGTGGTGTAAAATACCAAATTTTTAATTATAAGCAAAAAAAAAAGTTTTGGTTGTATACAAAATATGACATGAATCATAGATCAATAGATCACGGTGGGTGGGAGGGTAGTTGGTTGGATTGGATAACTTATTTACTGAATTACAGCTTAGGTATGTAAAATGAAAACAAATTTAAGTATATGCATAAAAAGAATAAATTATTGTGTGGCTATGGTTATACAAAATATTGACATGAAGTCAATAGACTCATAGATCAATAGATCAATAGATCCCAGGGGTGGGGTAGGGAGGGTAGGTTGGGTGGCTTGATTATTTACTGATTTACTTCTTTAGGGTATGTAAAATATGAAAATTTTAGTAATAAGCAGAAAAAGAATAAAAAGTTTGTGTTATGTTATACAAAAAATGACATGAATCAATAGATCAATGATCAATAATCACGTGTGGCGGTGGGAGGAGGTTGGGGGGTTTTGATTTACTGATTTACTGCTTTAGGGGTGTAATAAAAACGCAAATTTTTAAGATTAAACATATGAAAAGCTTAAAAATTTAGTAAAAAAATATGATTTGAAGAAAATAAAACAAATAAATTAAAAAATAAATAAAAGAGAATAATTTTTTAAATAAATTGAAAAAAAAATTTAACGACAAAAAATTTAAATGTAAAATGAAAATTATAAAATAAAAAACATACAATATCTTTAGTTGACGTTTATATAAAGAAAACGAGATTTGAAAATAAAAATGTCAACCTTTAGAAAACGGATTATCTTTGTAAAGCATCCTTCCTCCTTCCTCCATCTTCTTCTGTTTTTGTGTCCCATGCATTTCTACGGGACCCCCTCCGCTGGGGGGGGGGTTCCCTGACACCCTTTACGAACTTTACAACCCTCATATTCGAGTTCTACCGACCTTATAAACATATATTTTCCCGATAAACCAATAGGGACTAAACCAGACGTCCCCAAACTTTTTGTCTCGTACAACCACTGCCATTGTTTTCGGTTTGGTAGACCCCCTGCTTAACCTTGATATTATTTCTTTGCTTAAAACTTTATTATATATATATATTATAATATATATATATATATAAATATTATATATATATATATATATATATATAATATATATATATATATATAGATATATATATATATATATAGGACCTGTTATGTTTTAAGACTCCGTGAGTTTGATTTTTTTTTTGTTTTTTTTTATATATTCTAGTATATGATCCTAACAGTCAATTTAAGGGTGAAAAAACAGGATTCAAAAATATATAAGGACCAGTTACCTTTTACGACTCCTCAGTTTTAAATTTTTTTTTTTTAACTAAAGGAATACCCAAGGGGAAACCGCAAAAATGGCAAAATGGCAGGAGTCCGGGTCTCTCGGCCTTCCGGGGGAACGACAGGGTAGACTATTTCCCCCCCTCCGGAGGGTCTCCGGAACCCCCGCTCTTTGGTATTTGGTTGTCGCGGGGTTCCTCTGCCCCTCCCTACGGGTATGGAAAACGTCCCCCGCCCTGTCCCCGTCGGCTCGAGCCCCTTAAATTTTTTTAATTTTTTTTTTATTTTTACATTTTTTAATAAGCTTTACACGCTGGTTCCAAATATGTAATTGGTTTTTCTGTAAGTGTTCGTACTTTTCGAGATAATTCTATTTATAAAAAAAAAAATTATTTTTTTGTTTGTTTTTTACATTTGTAATAAGCTTTATACGCGGTGATTTCAAATATGTAATTGGTTTTTCTGTAAGTGTGGTACTTTTTGGAATATTTCCATTTTGTTTTTAAATTTTATTGAGTTATAAATTTTTATTTTAAATAAATTATTTAAAATATTCGAACTTGTTGAATCAGTAAATCACCAGCTGAAATTATTATTAGTATCAATATACTAGCAATATGTAAAAAAAATAAAAAAAAAAAACAAAAACTGACGGAGTCGTAAACATAACAGGGCCTATATATATATATATATATATATATATATATTATATATATATATATAATATATATATATATAGTCAATGATATATATATATATATATAATATATATTATATATATTATATATATAATATATATATATATAAGTATATATATATAGTATAATTAGCAAAGGTTATAACATGACTAATGCGAAATATCCCTCTGTCCCCCACTTCTTTCACGTTTCACGATTTCCTAATTATAAATAAAACCCCTGCTTATGGCAACATCAAAAAACTCAAGTCATGGCAACATCTAGAAAAACTCGAATCTTTCAAGATATAATGTCGGGCTTCTGCTAACTACGAGTTACAAAACTTAAAGAATTGTTATAAAAAAAAAATTAACCCGTACTTACTTTTCTCCGGCACTCTCAAACAAAATGACATTGATTCACTTTAACTTGATTCCACTTTAATTTGTTGTGCGCTAACTAACAGTTATATTTTTGAAAATATCTTTCTTATGCATTTTCTTCATTCAAGACTCAGAACAAATGAACGTATCTGTCTCTACATTCGTATTATTAATGACGACAAGTGAACAAGTCATGCAAGACGAGTCTTACTCCGCGCTTCGTGAAGCTCGGAGGCAAGAATGACAAGAATTTCTTCTGCGCGATGTGTTTGTAGATGATGATACTGGATCATCATTATGTGCAAGGATTTTTACAAGTTCAAGGATGTATGCTACCACAAAGCGAATGGTAACAACTTACAAATTTTTATGAAATATGACTATTTAATTTAAATTATATATATATTTAAATGAGATCCACTATCGTTGACCCCAAATTACATCTCATGGACCCCAAGATTTTTTTTAAAAACTTTATGTACCCTTTGCAGGTTTTGTAGACCCGTGGGGTCGATATAGACCCACTTCGAATCACTGACTGTAAACGAAGTATTTTATAGAACTCAGCACCGCACCGGTTTCAGCACCGGTGCCGATGTCAACTCCGACTCCTCTGACTCATGGACTCCTTCTCCGCGACTATTTTCCTTTTCTCTGACTCCGACTATTTCCTCTCTGACTCGACGCCGATTCCGGATGCCTGTTATGTTCCCGTCGATCGTAGCCCGATCTCACAAGCCTGCCGAAGCTGTGTGCTGTCGTTCGCTCTAGGTAGGGGCACACCCACCCTTCTGACGGACGAGTGACGTCGCCCTTGTATGGTGTAGGGGGTCAATGTGGAGAAGAACCAGGCGGAGTAAACTCAGTCCGTTGACCAGCTGCTTATATCCATGGTGTTCTAGTGATAGTGTAGTCGTGGTCTCGGCTCGGCCAAATGTACGACAAGTAATATTTAATAGATTAAAAACAAGTAAGTAAGTATAAGTAATGTATAAGAATTTATTAAATATAAGCAAATTAAATAAAAAGATGCGATAGTATATAATTAAAGAGATAAGTCTAAGAATAAAAGATGAAGATTAAAAATAATATAATAGTAATTAATATAGTAATCATTATATATTTAAAAAATAATAGTAATAATAAGAAGTAAAGTTAAGTAATAATAAGAATTAAGAATGAATAAAAAGAAAAGAATAATGAATAATTAATAATAATGAATAGACCTATGATACACTAAGGGTGCCAAACCATGATCTGAGTGTAGTAGCCGCTCGTACGGGCAATATCTCAGAGGGGGGCAGCACCCCCCCTAGGGTGTCTCGCCAACGTGTACACACTCAGCGAGTTGCGACGCGATGTGTAAACTCGAGACCGTCATGAGTGGGAGGTGGTGTGTGCAAGGTTGGGGAGAAGGAAGATACATGGGTAGGGCAAACTGACTGTAAGCCGTACTTAAGTGGGAAGGTGCTGAGAGTTGGCGGGTGGCCGGGTGGCGGAGGCTCTGGTCCTCTGTTACGTAGTCCTCCGAAGGCGAGGGCAGTATGGTCCCGGTGAGTCCCTCCACGGACGTGCAGCGCATGTGGCAGCCTCCATGGGGCGTGCCCGCCCGGGGCCCGTTAAAAAGAACATTCGCTAGCGCACCAAGAGGGCTCTGGCCACAGAATTAGCCATTAATTACCCGCATCAATATATATTATTATGTACTATAACTTACATACATAAATACCATGATCTGCTTCTCTCTCTCATGTATGCTCCTACCATACTACTACATTTACTCTCTCGATGTACTAAAATACATATCTTATATACTCTCTCTCTAATGTCATCGTATAACTCTCATATCTTACTCTATCTCTCTCTCATCTTATCTCTTATCTTCTCTTCGATAGTTACTCTGTTCTTCTCATTATCTATCTTTTACCTCTCTATACTCATCATCTCTATACTAACGTCTCATTCTCTGATCTCTGTTACTCTCTTACTACTTCATACCTCTCTCGTACCTACTACTCTCTCTCTGCTCATCTCTCTCTCTACTCTTCTCATCTCTTACTCAATCTCTACTCTCTACTATTCACTGATCATATAACTCATACTATATATCATCTCTCTCTAACATGATCTAACGTCTATCTATCTCTGTCATTCTCTCTCTCTCTCTCTTTTGAAATCGTCATACTCTCTCTCTCTCTCTTCACTTACATCTCTCAATACACTCATGTACTAGCTGGCTCTTCTCTCTCTTCATCTAGTATCTGCGTTATCTACATCTCTCACTCCCTCTCTTTCATACATACTTCCTCTCTCCTCTCTCTACATCTACTCCTCTAACTATAGACAACTGATCATAAAATGAGAGAAGGATGGTAAACTTCTAGAATAGTATCTCAAATTCAAATTAGAGCGGCAGAGTTTTGCTATTACTCCGCGAAAGGTGGATGCGCTGGGCAACATCAGCAACCGCTGTGTATTGAACACTTTCCGGTGGGTAGGATCCGAATACCAAAATCCCACGAATACCTCTATCGGAGCAAAGTCTAATACTCTTCGCTCATCCTCCAAAGAACCGAACTTTTTACTTCATTTCTGGATGTTGTACCTCTACCTTATATAGTATTAGAAAAATGGCAGTGTTGTAGTATAGTAGATACCTAAATATCTTCAATAGTTTTGAAGTGAAGTAAAATTGCTATTTCTTCTCAATTTAATTAATTAATTAGAGTATAGCTTATTTGTCTGTTATGTAATATTATTTTTAATGGTAAATTATATAATAGTATCCTGTTATCTTTATTCTTTATTACTCTCCTTAGAAAACATTCAAAGTTTGTATAGCGTATTTCAAAGTTAATAGGATATATTGTGATTATGTTGAGGGCATGAATTTATTATCTATTTTACATATACTGGAAGGTTTATTAGTCTGTGTTTTCTTAAGAAATGTTATATAAGATTGACTATTATTACAGAAATTGCACTTGTTATCTCTTAGGCATGTTGACAGAATTAGATATGGAGGAGACGAATTTTCAGTGTTAGTTGCATAGAAATAAATATATTAAATAAAAATATATAATAATCAGCTTATTATAAATTAGTCAATTTTAACGTTAAGCGAACAGAGAGCTAAAACTTTATTAGTTATAATTTATATTTACTTTAAAATAAAAAAAAATTGTTACCATGTCAAATAATTTTTTTGAATGACAGATGTTAAAATTTTGTGCACCCTCGGTAAAGACCTATGATGTGAACAAAGTTTCAATAAATAAGCAAGTCTAGCGGCTTGGGTAATATTTATATTAATTTATTAATATGTATCTCACCGCTGCCACCAGAGCGGTTACGTGCCTCTAAAGACACATGTTAAGAAGGAAGAAAACCTCTCCATAAGGGTGGTGTGGGCAAAAAGTGCGAAAAGTAAAAGTCTCTCATATAAAATAAGTTTACATTTTGCATAGAGGTATGCAGAAAGCGAATTTAGGAGCACTTCTTTATCATAGCAGGAATTATTATATTTAGAAGGGAAACCATAATGCAGGGTAGAAAGTTGTTACTCATGTGCAAGGATGTACATTAAAAGTCTAAGAACATGAAGAAATCGTTACCAAAACGAACAATCTTGGAACTCCCAATCTACCCTTACTTCCTCCTACTTTGTGATACGAGGAAGATGGAATGAGAATTGCATGTTTTCTAAATAACCACCCTTTATAGTATTAAAAAAAATGGCAATGTTGTTGTACATAAAAAGGTTATATGATCAGTAAATAAAGCAGCGTTTGACTAGAACCTCTGCAGGTTTCTAACTAGGAATAAGCTTTATATTTAAATCTGTTACTATATCACCTATCCTCTCTTAAGGGTCGATGACTCTATTATTTTTTACTTATAATTTTGACAAACGACATACCAAGCAACAACTTGATGCTATTATGGTAGTCTAAGAGCAACTGACTTTTCTCGTTTACAAAATTGTGACAAAGAAAACTTTTCAATGACTCAAACACTCGGTTCTTCTATCTATCCACTCTCCGCAATCTTACAAATACAATCTTCGAAATCAGACAACTAAGCCCCCGGTAGCTCAGTGGTATAACACTCGCCAAACAAAGCGAGGGTCCCAGGTTCGCAACTGGTCGGGTGGGAGAATGTGAGCTTTCTATGACTCCCGCACTCAGTTCGTCTATCTATCCTTTGGTGGTGTTTATTCTATCTTTAAAAAAAAAAAAAAAAGTACACATCGAACAGCCGTTTAGGCCAAAATTTAAGGCTACAAGTTTAAAAGGATAAAAAGAAGAGAAACGGAATGTTTAGGCAAATACCACTGGGTAAATATGTGTAAAAGTCTCACGTTGATTGAGTTACAAGTGTTTGTATATGTACGTCAGTTTCAAGCTAAGAACTTAAATACACATGAAGTTGATTTTTTTCTTTAAATAGTTATTGATTTTGGAAATTCTTAAAGGATTTTGTTTAATAAGTTGGTGTAATAAATATTCACATCAAATCTCTTAAAATCATTTTAATAGATTAAAATGGGAAAGTTTTTCAGCAAAAATTTAGAGGGCAAGAAATAAATAAAACAAATGACCATTCTTTCATTTACATATTTTGAGAAGATAATTTCAGCCACTATATGGGTCAATATCGTGGGGATCTTTCGAAGCCCATCTTTGATTTTATTGAAAAAAAAAAAAAAAAATTATTATAAATACCTATAAACTTTAACCTTTCGGCCATTTCTACCAGTCATTCATCTCTCATTTTCATTTCCCAATTGGATACAAAATTTTTACATTTGTTATAATTCTCATTTTCCTTCTCATTAAAGTCGGTCATGATTATTTTGTAGTTAATATTCTTAAGACACTCGGATAGTTCAGGCGGGTGCCCCACCAAGGAGAGCAAAACTAGGGTTTAGGGCAAAGGGGTATGGCAAGGATTGAAAAAATTTAGAGAGAAGTGAATAGTCCTTAGGCAGTTACGCTTAAAATGCTTCAAAAAGTATCTAAGCCAATAAGAAAATTTTAAAGCTTAGACTTAGATTTTAATGAAAATGATAGGGGAACCTTATTAGATGGTTGACTCGTCACAGCCAAACTAGTTATTTCCCAAAGAGAGGCATAGCTCTCAGTTCAATCTTTTTAGATCTAAACCCTAGCGTTGACATTTTTTCATACAGTGTCCCTAACCCTCAACAAGTAACTTCCTTCTCACCATACGCCTCTTAGTGCTTGATATAATATATATATATATATATATATATATATATATATATATATATATATATATATATATATATATATATATATATATATATATATATATATATATATATATATATATATATCGGGAAGTGATCATTCACAGAAAAGCGTCACTTCCCAGAAATTACACTCTTACACTCTTTCTCGTAGAGACGATGATCGAAGAAGATTGAATAATTCGGAGGTCAAAAGATATAATAAGACGTAGATAGTATTAAGGTGATGTTCGATAGATGTTGTTTGAATGTCTAGTAAGCACAGGCAACCAACTGACACCATCAGAGGTGTTACGGAGCAGGTTAGGCTTTTTCCGTAACGGAGGGAGATTGTCTCCGGACTCCGTTGGCCTGCTTACTTGGTGACTATTCAAGGAGGATTGTGAGTTTTTCAATGTGAATAAGCAATTGTGATACAATTTACAGGTCTTACCCAGAATGAAGGGTTTACTTAACTAGATCGTTCCCGGATCTATCTATCAATGGAGACTAATCAGATATTTTTCAATGGAGACTAATCAGATATTTTTCCGTAGTAAAGAATAATAATATAATAATAGGTCAATAGAGAATCAAAATCTAAGGATATTGACACACTAGAAAAAAGTTTAGGTTTACTGAATTCGCTCAAAATATATACATGTGGGAGGTTTGTGAAGAGCTAAAAGATAACACAATCCACTCCCAACAATACGGTAATAAAAGTTATATTAATTTAATTATATGATATATTGTAATTAGATAAATACATTGGAATTATACTTAAAATCCAATGTATTATGATTATGTACATAAGTTCAACAACTCAGGATCAGATTCAAGAGTGGAAACCAAACGATTCCAAATATTATTCGTGCAATGAAGTAAAGGGAGGAAGTAGAAATTCTGACTCAATTACGACAAATATACTATACTTAGCTGAGGATTTTGGAGATCAAAAGCCACAATAAAACATAACCATAGACATAAACAGAAACTGAAACCATACACAGAAACTGAACTCAGGAACTGAAACCAGAGACTGAAATCAGAGACTGAAAAACAAACTCCAAAACAAACTAGGAACTGAAACCAGAGACCAAAACCCTGTCAAAATAAATAATAACTGGGTGTTAATACACTTGATCACACTTTATCTTCATTTATAACAGTATATTTTCCATATAATTTTACAGGTATTTTATTGAACTCACCCTTTAGATTTCCAAGAGGGGCTTGTTCAATTTG
The DNA here is from genome assembly GCA_015478945.1 of Trachelipus rathkii. Taxonomy (NCBI): domain Eukaryota; kingdom Metazoa; phylum Arthropoda; class Malacostraca; order Isopoda; family Trachelipodidae; genus Trachelipus; species Trachelipus rathkii. The sequence goes on along the minus strand of JABUQX010117249.1, from coordinate 3,424 downwards.
TTCAATAGTTGCTGGTTCTTTATGATAGTAAACTGCAACAATAACGTTTAGTTCACTACTGCTTTTCCAGCACATAACATTAATAAATTATACAATAATGGATTAAATATATTACTGTAATTTTTCATGACTCACTAACCTGGAAAATCTGGATAATCTAACTTCCAGTACTTCGAGTATGTATGAATTGTTTGTTACAATATGTTATGTACTCTTAAATAACTTTTTACAAATGTTTTAGGTTATAATATTATCAACAGGACATCAGCATAATTATATCAACAACTAAAAAGAGAGAACATAATTATAACATCTATAAATATTACACAGTTTGTTAATAAATACATCCATATTGATACTATAATAAACTCATCGTCCAGGCTGGATCGTAGTGTCCAGACTGGATCAATGAGTAATCTTAAACTTACAAAACCGTTACTACGGGTTACTTCAGTCGTCAATGGCACAACTATGCACGAACAACATCTCCCTTATATCCGCCCCCGCAAATCTAAACCCCACCTCAATTTTCCACGTCGTTCAGAGAAAGACGGGAGTGAAGAGGCTAAGAGCATAGAACAGCGTAGAGAAGGATAACCAGGACTCCTAAATATAAACTACAAAAAAAAAATTTTTTTAACAATTATTATATATATACAAATTTTTATTATTTCTGTGCCTTAGGCAGGGACGAAAGACGAGCAGCAGATTCTTTCTCTTCGTTGAACTCCTGCATCAATAGTACAGAAGCCTTTTGTCTTTGCTGCTCAGTCATTCCATTCCAGTGAACCTGCTCCATCATCCAGCGTAAGCCTGTACGCAGTACAACCTTAACGCTGGGATCCAGAGCAGACTCATAGTCACTGGATACATTGGAATGGCAAATACAAGAAGGATGTTGAGGACACGAAGGCACAGACTGGGATTCACTTGGTGGATAATTTGACTGAGGAGGAGGAATATCAGGACCACTATGTTCCTGTACATTCCTTGAAGGAAAATAATTTTTACATTGGAAATAATTTGATGGGAAGAAAGTTTATTACGGGACTGGTTGGACATAAGGGTGAACTTCGGGAATAGTTTCTGCGGGAGATTCATCATGACCAGTATGAAATCGAGAATGAGAGGCATCATATAATCTGGATCCATACGATTAGTGGAAGACGAAAGAATGGTCATTAAGGGTCTTTTTATTGAAATATCTGATATGAGGGGTGACTTTACGTACTCCGCCTTTATTGATGCTTTTATGATGGAAATCAAATATGCCGTTTCCCTCGGACGATGTTCTTCTCCGGCCATTGGTACTTGTTGAGGTAAGGATACAAGATCATCAAGGGGATATATATTGTGCATTATGACCCAATTCATGGAGGATACGCTTTTGGTTAAAGGCGTGTAAATCTTGTAGAGGGCGAACATATATATAAACTGTAGCTTGGACTCAGAAATCTTGGTCATGACCCCGGGAATAACATCCACGGACAGATCATCACGGGTTCATATATAGTTGCAGTGTTTTGCCCCGATCCTTGCATATTTTTTTTTTCAAACCATCTTGCCAGGGACCATATGACTATGGTCTTACATTTGGTGTCATTAGGGCCGAGACCATTGGTAGGCAAGAGAAACTTCAAAAGACACTTCAGAAGAAACCACAGGCATCATGAGGAGTTGACTAGTCCGGGTACTCTGGGAACCGACAGAGTCTTTTACTTCGGCCAAATCCATTCTGAAAAGTACAATATATATTCGGCAGTAATCGAGTCATGATAGAATTTTATGATAAAAAATAAAAATGCACAAATATATATTCTATGCTAAGGTATTATTTTCAACAGTCAGTCAGGAGACAAAATGAATCAGAGTAAACTAACTCATTTCCTCTCTCTCACTTTTCTCAGAGTGGACCCACAATGTTTAAAACGGTCCCACTATAACTCTGAGAAACTGACTAACTATTTAAAACAAAAAAGGGAAGCAAGTACTGAATTCTAATATAGAATTTACTATTTTACTTTAGAAGAGTTGGACAAAATATGTATTTCAGTGGTTGTCAAAATAACTTTTTGTAGCGTATTGGGATGATCTCCTTTCCACATAATAAGAAGAAGGTATCATCACAATACTTAATTCATTGAAAACCCCTTTACCTCTGCAACCCATGAAGCTTTAATGAAAAATCATGGCATATTATATTTTTGTAAAATAAAAACAATATGAGGAAGTCTTTTTCCTTATTCTTTTTATTTTAATTTTAACCATAATTACTCTCTCCACTGGGTCCTATGATTTAGAAGATGAAGATTCCGCACATCCAGCTATAGGCATCTGATTGGACAATGGCGAAATTTCTCTCATCAGGAACCAGGAAAATCTGTAAAATAGTGTTTAAGCTCCCCCACTCCACAACCCGTCATGAAACATGACAAGTTCGTTGGGCGGAGGAACTGATATATATATATATAATACAATATATATATACATATTTATTATATATATATATATATATATATATATATATATATATATATATATATATATATATATATATATATATATATATATATATATATATATATATATATATATATATATATATATATATATATATATATATATATATATATATATATATATATATATATATATATATATATATATATATATATATATATATTACTATCAGAGGCAGGTGGTTTTCAATGAATATATATACCATAAGTATATATTTTTAGGGAAAATTTTATTTATACGGTATAAATATACACCGTATAAATTCTTTTTGATTTAAAATTGGGTAACTCAATCACACAAGACTTTATTATATAGCTTGTAAATTTTTAAATTAGTCTGTACTCATACACGAAGAATACATACACACAAGAGATCACTTAGGCAAGAACATTTACTCTAGGAGGGATATTCGGCTCATAATTTGAAAATTTTGACGATCAGAGATACTAGTACATTCATCCAAGACCACTTCCATATAGGAAAATGTTTATAGTCTTAAATCAATAGTTCAGAAGGAAGTTTATATTAAAAGATTAAGAAAGATAGAAAGAACACTCCTTTTTTATTATGTAACTTATCTGGTTCTTAGTTTGAGATAAGTCATTTTGCTCATTATTTTAGCTTTTCTTAAATCAGTAGGTGAACAACAGAACTTATATTAAATTGCAGAGAAATTTTTCAAACAGATGAAACAAAGCTAACAAATCTCTGGGCTTATTTATTTCAACTCAGGGAAAGACCAAATTTCAATTTATAACACAGAGAAGTTTATACAAGACTGATCCATAAAGTTTATTCATTAATAGAAGAGACTAACAGATAGTTATAGTGAATCCCGGCCAAACATTTTAAATAACAGGGTTCACCATCAGCGTTATTTCCATATATTAAGGGTTTATTATTG
>JABUQX010117248.1:2500-27476 GCA_015478945.1 Trachelipus rathkii | reverse complement strand
GTGTTTGGATGTTGGTGTGTGTATGTGTGCGTGATTTGGTATTTTTGATTGGGGGTATTTGCTGCTGTATCGTGTTTCTAAGATAATATTATTCGCGCAGGAAATATTGCCGCCTGCTGGGCGCAACGCGGACGGGCGGTACGCGGCGTGCTGGGACGCGGCGGGACCGCACCATGACTGGGTGCTCGGGGTTGAGCGCCTTCTGCGGGTGGGGCTCATTTGACTGACCCTGGTATTTATTTATGAACTAGTGAATTAATAATTATCAAGAGATAAGAAACCAAATGAACATGTAAATAACTTAATTGATTCCTCAATGTAGATATTTAATTATAAATTATGAATTATAAATCATTAGTAATAAAATATAAAACACTTTTAATACAAAACAGATAAACTTGGGCACCGCTTAACAGCTAAAATGACTATGATTTTAAAATGGGTTTGAGTCTAAAAGATAATAAAACAACACCTGCTCAAATACAAGTTTAAAGAACAAAGATAATTTTCAAAAGACGATAAAATAATTCTCGACCCATCACATACGAGGTCATATAAGAGATAAGGATTTACCCCTACACAATCACAAGTAAGGAAAAACATTTCCTTCTTATCTGCTTAAGGGGACTGACTTTATAGTTTCATAGTTTCAGTTTGAATATTATTTTGATAAAAAATGAATAATAAACAATTGATTTTGTCTAATACGGGAATACATACCTTTTGACTTGTAATTAGGATTAATTGCCCATTCTTACAAAAGGGCAACATATCCTAAATTTCAGGGCTAAATTTAGGTGCCTACGTAGTTATGCACCACCGATTTTTTACAGGAAAGGTCCAAGTTTGAAATATGATTATTGACCTGGAATTAGGACTTTAAATCGCCCCGGGATTCACAAAAAAGGTATACTCCTAAATTTAACCTAAAGTAGTAAGATAATTAATATTTCAACACATTTACAGAGAGAGTGGTCAGTTTCGTATCTGTAAAGGAGTGCGGGTTTTGTGTTTTCTCGTGATGAGGGATTGTCAATGTACATATGATGATAAATATAATAAAGAAAACCGAATTATAGGGATCAAAAACCTATTGAAATATTTATTCATCGAGTGCATAATATAAATGTAAGTGAAATAATTGTAATTTTTTAAATAAAAAACTTAGAATTGGATTTTAATAAAATACATGTATTATGTTCAGTATGAGAAGAACTTATTTTTGTTATTTTTATACTAGTTACTAATAGGTAAAAGATGATGTTTAAAGCAGTAAGTTCAATAGATTACAAAACGTGGCATAGCTTAGTGTAGAGGGGTGCTAGGTGGAAGAAGATGCATGATTACTGGGATTTTATCTAGGTTAGGGATAATCTATAAATATATGTTATTTTAAATAAAAATTTCATAATTTCATAACTAGTAAAAAGTCTTATATTATAAAACTTGGGATAGTGTGATAAAATGTTATAAACAAAAGTATTACAGTTAATAATAAATTCTTTGTTTCAAAGATAATGATTTTGTAATTTATAGAAGTTATTAAGAAACTTTGAAATAACTTTATATGTATAATAATTTGAATATAGTAAATATGATAAATGTACGTGTTTAATTAAAAAATAAAAATGTTTTAAATAAAATTAACGATTATATGTTTGTAAGTGAGTGTGCGTGCTGATGTGTGTTTGTGTGATGTGTGTGTGAGTGTGTGTGTGCTGTGGTGTGTGTGTGTGTAAGTAGTGACATACATGGTAAATCTGTGGTGTGTATAGTAAATCTGTGTGTCGTAGCTGTATAAGTAAATCTGACAAAGAAGAGAAAGATATGGATTAGTGTAAGATAATAATGCTGTGTGAGTGTAAGTATAATCTGTTGTGAGCTGTAAAGGTGATAAAGTATAGTAGTCTATGACAAATTGTAATGTGTCATACCGTGAATAGGTGGTGTATACAGTATTATAGTGAAATTTGAACTAATGTATAAGTGAATGTGTGTGTGAATTTGATGGCATGTGTATAAGTCCATGTAAATGTAAGTGTCTATGAGTAAAATGTAAGTATCATAGTAACTGGCAATAATAAGGTAGTGATTTTGAAATTATGTTCTAAGAGGATAAGTAGTTGTGTGTGTGTGTGGTGTCGCGTGCCTGTTGTGTGAGATGTATGTGTGCTTCTAAATAAGAGTAAACAGATAGCATGAAGTTTAAATAACACTAAGTATAATATACACAATAAATAAAAATAAAATTAATAAAAATAATAAAAATAATATATAAAATAAAATAATAAATAAATAATAAGAAATAGAATAGAACTATTTTTACTTACTAAAAAAAAAAATATGTCACACTACATCTGTGGAGGAAGTTATAAGCAAGTGTAAAGCAGAAAGTTGGTAAGAAAGCAAGTAAAGCAAGAAAGTTAAGCACAGATAAAGCAGAAGTAATTAATGTTCAGTAAGCGAAAGTTAAGTTGAAAGCAAAGTAAAACATGAGGTTAAGCAGATAAGCAGTAAACAAAAAGGCATAACGTAATCCGCCCCCTTTGTGTTATCACACCTCTACTTGATTTACTGATTTACTGCTTTAAAGGTCGTGTGTTAATGTATAATGAATATGTGAGTGTAAAGCAGGTAAATACATATAGTTCTAAAACAGATACAAACATGATGTTAAGACAGATAAACATGTGAGTATAAATACCAGCTCTTGGTAAAGCAGTAAAACAAAAGATGCATTGTTGATAAATCTCCCCTAGGTGTTTAGGTATACTCCTCTATGATTGTACTGATTTACTGTTTATAACGTATGTAAGCTTAATAAATATGTGTCAGTTAAAGAACAGTAAAACCATAAACTTAACAGTAAAAACTTGAGTTAATAGCGTTAAAACGATGAGTTAAAGCAGTAAAGCAGTAAAACAAAAAGCAATACTAAATTCCTCTTGAGTGTATAGGTTACAACCTTTATTGAGTTAACTGATTTACTTCTTTAAGTATGTATGTTAATCCTGTTAAGAGAAGTTCGTGCTTTTTTAGGAAAAAAATTAAAAATGTGTGTATGGATGTGGCATGTATGAGAATTTGTGTTATTAAACTTCTAGTTCATGTTACAATTTTTTAAAAATAAATTAAAAAGTATTAAGTAAAAGTATAGTAAAAATAATGTTAATAAATATATGTGTTAATAATAGGTAAGCATTGAGTCAAATTTGTATGTTAGCCGCTTATTTATTAATTTAATATAAAATGCTATAAGTGCGAAGAGTGTAAAAAACTGAAATGATTATATAGAGTAATAAATATTATGATCCTGTGCAGGGAGGGGGGTCTTGCTGCGGCTGAGTGGGCAGCTTGCCTCGAACAAGAATTTGCTCAAACAGCTGCAGTCACAAAGATTTTGAATCATCAATTATAGGTTAGGTATCAAAGATGGCTTGCATCCCAAAAGAGAGCCAATCAAAAGATGCGGCAACAATAATTGAGCATTCGAGGATGTGAGTGTGAAGTGTAAGGTGTACCTGATGCGTGTTGGAGTGTAAGCGTTATATGGTGCTAGTTTAAGTGTCATATGGGCGAGTGTAGTGCATATAGATAGGTGTATATAAATAATACTAACTCAATAGTAGAATTGCATTCTAGCAGATATTAAGTATAAACCAATCGGATCCTACCGATACCTTATTTAGGCGCTAAGGTAACACTAGATTTTAGAGTCTATTCTAGGTCGGGAGGATGCTAGAAAAGGCTTGGAAAAAATAGTGGCACTCAGTTAGGCACTATGTGGCAGCTCACTTGGCACTAAGTGTGGCCTCAACCTTTGGCACTCATTTGCACTCACTTGCACTCATTGGCATCTCATTGAGCGCTCACTTGGCACGGTCACCTGGCCATCACCTGCACTCATAACATAATACTTTCATGAACACTAATATAACATCCCTAGATACTTTTTACGGTGATCAACAGAACCATCAAAAGCCATAATCCTGGTAGCGTGGGCCAAAAATTACCCATGGTATATGGAAGGGTCAAGGCTGAAATATCATGGACAAAAAAGGTTAAGACATCCAAAAAGGCTAAAGTCCCTAAAAGGAAAGGAACAAAAATATTACCGTGTGATCAAAAATTGAACCATGGAAGACCAAAATGAGGGTATATCATGTGTCTTGTACGCATGTGAATGAAGTAAGGATTGGTGTATTGAATGATATGAGGGTTAAATGTAAGTTGTATGATAGTGAATAAGTGTCATAGTGAATGATTGTGTATAAGTGTAAAGTAAGTGTCTATGGGTGTGAAGGCATCAATGGAAAAGACAGGTCAGATAATATCCAATACATGCCAAGATGTGGGTGATGTATGATGTGTTGATGTGTGTGTGTTGTGTGCCTGTGTGATGTGTTGTGGGCTGTGTGTGATGGTTGTGTGGTAGGTGCTTGGCAAGGTATAGGGATAGATCCGAATACGATGCGTCCAGTTGAAGGAATCGTAAATATGTGACGGAGCGGATGGGAAAGAATTAAGGAGCCGTACGAGGGGGGTTAAACGAAAATTAGCGTGGGCCACAACAAATGATCCCAGGGTGATAGGGCAAGGTCAAAGACCGAAATATTAGATGTCAACAGAATTCCAAGACAATCAAAAAAAATAGGGCTAAGCCCCTAAAGGATTAGTATTCAAAAGGAATTACCGTTGGGGTTCAAAAATTGACGCGAAATGTGAAGGGAACAGTAAAATATTACGCGGGGTTCAAAATTTGACCGATCGATCTAGGTCGAAGCTTGGAACAAAGGCGGAAGGAACAAATAAGGTTAAGATCATCAAAAATAAATAGGAGATAGTAGCCTACTAAATTAAGATCAAGAATTACCGTGCGTCAAAAAACTATGACCCATGTGAAAATAAGAACACAAAGGGGTTGTGTCAAAAATATAGCGGTGGGTACGACAACGGTTGTTACGCAACCGTTTGGCGCAACCCTCTTCGAAGGGTTGCAAAAATCATGGGTTAGCCGAAAAATATTTGGGTATGCCAAAATAATTAGTGGTGTTGCCCAAAAAAATATAGAGGTTGACCGAAAAATACCGTGGGCCAAAAAATACACCCATGGAAGACCAAAAGGGTGGTCGAAAAAAGGAAAAGGCCCAAAAAAGGTAAAAAGGCCCAAATCAAAGGTAAGGCCCCAAAAAGAGTAAAGGCCCCAAAAAGGTCAAGAGCAGGTAAGAAAAATTAAGGGCTCACAAAATCGCATCTTGCCCAAATTTTAGGGTGGGTTAAAAGAGGATCCAAAAAGGTTCAGGCCAGGTTGAGATGGTAAAAAGAGTCGTGCTCCCAATATGGGCTCTTCCTATACTAAACAAATATATATTATAATAATAATATAATATATAAGTATATAATATAGTATAATATATATATTAATATAATATATAACCTATATATATATAATATAAGATATATAATATAATATAATAATATATACTATATACATTATAAAAACCTATATAAATAAAAAAATATATATATATAATATAACCATACTATAATATATACTATATGATATATAGTACTATTATATATAATATATTATATAATAAGTTATAATACTTATATATATATAATATAATATATAAATATAAATAAAATATATAATATATGCAGTTTGTCCAACCATCCACTCACCGGTGCAAAAACAATCTATCAAGAAGGATGATTGTTTGCACGACCTCAGAAAAGTTCACAAACATTAACTGCAAAAGACGCATATGATTACACAGAGAAACGCAAGCCTTATTTAGAAGTGAAGGGAGATTAAATTCAGAGGAAAATTAACAGAAGATAGGATAAAGAGAATCCACAGAAAACCAGAAATAAACTAATAAGACAGATGGTGGCAAGAAAAGAAGGAAGCACTGCACCGAACTAGCCCTGGAGGTACCAATATCCACACAAAACTCGTTGCAGACCACAGCACCCTTAGTGTTATGAGTGCGTCGATTAAAATCGGTGGATAGTACTCGATACAAGTTCCCTCGAGCACCTGCTCCGCTTGTTGCATAAGGTAACCTAATAGAAAATGGAAGATGTAAAGCAAACCTAACATCACGCCATTCGCAATAAGATAGAGGAGTCAAAGAAGCTGAAGTACGGAAAGTATTCATAAATGTTCTTCGGCTTGTTGACTCGACCCTGCTAAAAGCCGAGGTGATGACCAGAGCCCCCCCCCCCCCCCCAGATATAGATGTGAGCATTACTCCATACAAGGTCATTGAAAGTAGGTGTAAAATGAGTTTCCAAGCACTTGGAAGTAAAATGAGCATGAAGAGGAAAAAAGTCTCGTATATGTCTAAACAAAACTCTTAGTTTCTTTGAGGCCAGCACACCTAGACAACCGTTGTGTTGATGAGGTTTCACATTAAACATTTTTTTGTTTTTTTATTTTCATGTTAAGATCCCAAGGATGTTTATATTGTCAAACAGGAGAGACGATGAGAACCGTCGAAAGATAGATAATGAAAGAAGGAGAAATATAATTAAAGTGTTATAAGCTTAATATCAGCTATTACGAAATAATTTGTATTTTAAAGAAATAAATTTGCACAAGGTTGAGGCTACCCCACTTGGAATCCTATCAAGATAGCCAGAGAATTAGATCGAAAAAGGATTAAGACGGAGGGCAATATGTAAAGTAAAGAGACGGAAGGAGCAGAATTGAAATAGTTTGAATGAATTGCTGTATGGACGTGATGCGCCAATCCAACATTGAGGGATAAAGTGTTAGTTTTGAGACATAGAGAATATAGTTGAACGAGAGGCAAGGATAGCCTAACTGAGAAGCACATTCCCTCAAAATTCAGGAGGAGCGCCATCCGGTCCAAGTTATGTGTGCTAAACGTTTCATAGATATTTTCAGAGATAGTACCATGGGGAACAACCGATTCAACAATGAATCACAGGCAAAGGCACTAGGACACCTAGAGGAAAGGAGTGAGGGGAGGAAGGAAATGCCAGAATCGATCCAGGATGAGTCCGTAGAGGACCCAATACGGAGACAAGAGTATTGATGATGATTCATACATAAACTTTTACTTTAAATGTAGAGAAACGAATAAGAGGAAGGAAAAGGCAGACTTTACAGACTTGTAATAGAGAATGAATTTTGCGTCAAAAGAAAGGCCAGAAAGAGTCGTCCAGTAAGGAGGACCTAGGAGTTAATAGGCGCACTTAGTTAAGATATTGATGAAAGCGTTCGCTTATGCCTCGGTCGAAGAGTAATCCGCAACGGCAATTCTAGAAACTGAAGGCAAAATTAGCAGATGATAGCCAGCAAAAAAAGGAGAAACTGGAATATTTTTGTCCACTCCTTTATTACGCATCTGTCTCTAGCAATAAATGGCAAGAGAACAAAGACACGATAACCATGATTATTGAGGAGAGAAAGATTTAGTTCAGAAAGAATGATGAACCTGCCATCCCATCAACGATTACAACTCCCACCTTACCGGCAGAAGTAGAGCGTCACCAAAGTCAAAACAGTCATTCCGATTTAGTTAGTGTAGAAGCTTACAGGAGCAACCCAGAGTCGGCAACGGTTTAAATTGTCTAGTATAAAAACCGAATATGGGAACAGGATGGAAACCGTTGGAGAAGAATAGCTATTAAGAAATTAAGAGATATAAGCGTTAGTGGTCAGAAAATTTCACCAAATAGTGAGCGAAAGGAATGGGTGTGTATTTAGTAAAAGAGAGAGAGGAACTCATGTGAAATTATAGGTCGAAGTGTGTTTCATAGAAAATGGTTGTGACGATCAAGGCGGAATGTGTAATAGGGTCTTTAATTTAAGTTGCTCCATAGTTCGGCAAGTAATAGGACTGAATTGATTTAGGGCCTCCTCCCACCTAAGATTCCAGGTTATGGAGAGGGATCCTCCAACCATTTCAGTGTTGTGTACATTGAGAAGTCCCCAAAGTAGAAGACCTCAGATTTGGCACCACTCGCAGCACGACATTTCCATTTCAAACAATGAAAGAATATCACACCAAAGGAAATACGAAAGAAAGGAATTTTTGTTAATAGAAGACTATGCAGAATACAAGATTGGGTAGTAGAAGGAAGAAAATGGAAGAAGCCAAAAGCTTCAGAACATCAAGAAATTAGGAGATTCGACATTCTAGGGGACGTGTTACAGGAATGTTTATGTTTACAATTAGGCAACATACTCCACCACTTTTCAGGACGGAAATTATCGAATAATATAAGTTGGAAATATTAAAAACGAGTTAGAATGTATTAAATTCCTTGAAGCGCATCTGGGTCTTCAGACAGGGCAACAAGGCAAGAGGTATGAGGTTAGAGAGGTTGGCTCACCCTTCCAAGGACGGAGTGCAGAGGTTAGATTGGTCAAGCCACGATATGTTATTGTAATAGTCATAGTAAGCCGCACCGGTGCAAATTTCTTGTCTATCTTCACATGCTCCTACCCAGCAACCCCGACAAAAACAAAACAGGACAGCACATTTTCAGGTAAAGCTGAAAAAACGTGAAATCAGGGTGCTAACCAATATATTCATATTACATTTAAAGTCCAATATACTATTCACCGTAAAATGTTAAAAAAGTTAAATATATATTTACGTTAATATTTAAAACTATTCGAAAAATCATTAAAAGTTATAAAAAAGTACAATAGCTCTATTTACTACCGAAGAAAACATACAAAAATACAACACGAATAAACAAAAGTAAGTAAAATTGACTTGTGGACTTCAACATAATAAAACCTAAATTATAAAAGCGGGTACGCCTCCATGTAGTAAAACTCCGAATAGTAAGAACCACGACGCCTGTGTCAAAGTCTGCCATCCTTACATGCTCGATACAAGAACCACAAAACCAAAACAACAGACACAAAAAAACAGAACAAACTTGTTGAATTCAGGGTTAAAATTATTACAACAACTAAAAAACCTAAAAATTTAAAAACGTAAATGTCAAAAAGTATAAATAATATACAGTAGATATGTAAAAATATGAATAAAATCATAAGTTAAAAACAACTAACGGCTGCTCATAACATTATACCTATACAAATTACACGAATAAAAAAAAGTTAAAAAGTTAAATAATTGATGAGAAACTATATAAAACTAAATTTTAAAATTTCAAGGGCAAAAATAATAAATAAAATCAAATTCTTGACACACTGTGAAAACGAATTTCAGACTTATGTAGCCCTTTCTTGCATAGATAATATAATTAAGTAATATATAATAGTATATATAATGATGCAGCTTTTATATATATTATATAGTAATTATATAGATAATATTATATATATATAATACAGATATTTTATAAAGTATAGATATATATATATATTAGATAGAATTTAATATAGATAGTATAATATATAGATAAAAATAAGTACTAGTAAAATATATGAGTTAATTATAATGGCATATTTGTAGATACCTTTACTGTGACTTTTTTCTGAAAAAATTTTCTATAAAGTTCAAAAAAAATTATCTAAAAGCTTCAGAAAAAGTTAAAGTTACAGGTTTAGTTTTTAAAGAAAATTATTATATAGGCAATAGCTCTGGCAAAATGATTTCCACAGAATGCTTGCCACTAAATAAATTTTCTTAAAAAACATAAAACTTTAACTTACTTGCTTTTGACAACTTTTGCGGTGTACGTGAATTCTTTAGAAATTTTTTCTAAATTTAAAGTATTAAAAATTTTTCCAAAGAAAAATACGTAGTGACAGTCATACTCACTCATCTTAACAGAATCACGTCCTAATTATATAACACGATAACAAAAAAAGTAGGGTAGAAACTACTATATCTATAGCATGATATAAAACAAAACCTAGTTTAAAATATAACGATAGGTAGCTCTAATAATACTAACGGTGTAGAACTAATATATATAGTATGCATATACCGACAAGTACTTATTATATGATATCAGCCTGATGTAAGTGAACTATATAGTAATACAAATATTAGTTTAATCATCATAATAGTAACCTATAAAAATGTAATATGTATATTAAATATCCCTCAATGGGCTCAGTATATTATATATATATATATGAACGCCTCGAGGCAGGAGGTTGAGTCGCCGACTCTCATACTAGAAAAGACGCTGGTTCAAATCCTCCGCCCTAGCAGTTGCGAGTTTTTCAGTCTACCTGGGACGGGCTCAAGAATTAAAACATCGACAGGCGACACATGCTGGATTTGGCCATAGATCCGGCCTTAAGAATTCAGCCATTTCCTGTGTTCCCCCGTGTTTACCCCTGTAAATATATAGTGGAATAAAGAGCACGTATAAAATAGGTGTAGATCCAAAATGTGTATTCTCAATAGACTGAAAAATAACCGAATGTGATATATAATATGATAATTAGATAATAATAAATATATATTAATATATAAAAGTATAACGCTCCAGAATATATGATAGCATACATATAAGTTATATAGTATATGATTGCCTACCTCAAGTATATATAATATTATTATATATATATTAATATAATACCAAAATATAAAGTATTAATATTATATATATGATTATATATTAATAGTTATACTTAATATATATTTAATATATACTGTTATATATTTGGCTATACTCACCATATATAATTTATACATCATGCTTTAGGGTGATTTATTTTTTCTCTCTCCTAGGGGCAGCCATGAATGGTTAGACGAAGGGACCCTGTAGATATATATATATAATTAGTATTAATATTATTATATATATTATAATGAAAACTATATAATATACTATATATAAGTATATAAGTTATATATGATATTATATATTATATAATATATAACTATATAGTACCTATAATATATATATTATAAAATATATAATAAGACAACATAAATTATACATATAATAATAATTAATATATAATATATATTAATATATATTATTAATAATATATATATATAATATATATATATATATATATATATATAATAATATATATAATATAATTATAATTTATATATATATATATATATATAATAATATATTATATCTTAATAAATATATAATATATGTAGTGTGTGAGAAACTTGTCAAAAAAATTCACTGTGGAAAAATTTCTCTGGGGATGTTCTGACCTCCCTTCACGATACTCGACCCATTTGATATAAAATACAATATATAAATAGCAAGTAAGCAAGACGCAGAATTCCAATCTAGGAGTGTCCCATTTCAACCATAAAAAATTAAGATATTAGAATAAGTTTGTTAACTCCTAAATCTAACCGTAAGTCTATATCAGGGGATGGGCACGAAAAAAAATCATATTAAAAAAATCAATTTGAGTTTTTTAACTTGATTTTTTTATTAAATTAAATCATGATTTTTTTTTGATTTTATTGATTTTTTTGATTTTTTTTGATTTCTTTATATTTTTTTTTTATTAATTTTTTATTTTTTTGTATATTTTAAGATAATTTAGATTCCAAAACGAATAAAAAAAATTACAATAAAACTATATATTTTATGAATATATATTTAAATATATGTTATTTTTTTTCAATTTTTCAACAAACTATATGAAGATTGTAAACAACCGCTAAGTCTTTGATATACATATCTCTTAGTGCTAGTCGTGATATTATTAATACTAATTTGAGATGAAAGCCTGGATATAAAAGACAAGGGTTAAAAACATTTCTGAAAGAATTAATCCAATTGCGCACTAATTAATACTATTGTTTTTGTATAAATGTACGTAAAATAGGAATATGTTAGGCCATATTTGAGATATTGTCTACAATTTTTAGCACCCTTATTAAAAAAAGAAGATATATGCTGAAGAGGGGGCAGCAAACCGTAAGACACGAGGAAGGTAGATTTTGGACTATTGAAGGATAAGAATAGGCAGGAAGTTGTCTAGATATGGCCCATGCGGCTTCTTAATACAATTATTTATTTATATTATTATTGGGTTTGACTGGGACATTCTAGTAGGGAAAATGTTGCTTTATCTTAAATTATTAATTTTATTGGTTGACTGGGACAGTCTAAAAAAGACCCTGCGGCTTCGAAATCAAAGAAATTCTTATTTATTATGAGTGACTGTGGGACATTTTAGAGGGTCAATGTGGTATTCATTATAAATATTATTTTAATTATTAATTATTATTGTGACTGCGCGACAGATCTAAGATGCCTAATTGCGGGCTTCTTAAGGATATTACTTCTTATGTGAGTATATTCATGATATTATTATAGAATGAGCTGGGACATAATCTAGAGAGGGGCCAATCTGTACTTTCTTAATTAATTAATTTTTATGGTTGATGGACAGTTAAAAATGGTATATTCTGGTAATTCAATATAAATATATGAGTTATTAAATATTAATTTGTTTGACTGAGGGAAACATTCTATTAACACAGGGGCCAAAGCAGGCTTCTTAATTGTTATTTTTATTCGTTAAATTGTTTCTTTTCCATTTTTTAATCCTAGAGACTAGACTAAATAAGGCTATAATGCTGGGACGAACCACCCTCTCTAAAGCTGAAATATAAAGTTTAATAGAAAAACTTTCTGAGAGGGCCAAATGTGGACTTCTTAAAATTAATTAATTTATATTGGTTGATGGTACGAGTCCGATTCCATTCACTTCTCTCTGTCCAGCATATCTAAAAAGCATCATGGGTTGACAGGAGACATTACTAGAGAGGTAAAATCAGACTCTTAATAACTATCAGAGATAATAATTAGGATAGCATCAAATTGAACACTACTAAATAGCAAAATGTCAGTACAAAGCCATAATTAAATAATACGAAAATACAAAGAAGGCCGCCATGTCCTTTTTAGACTGTCCCAGTTCAACCAATGAAATATAATGTACAGAACTAAGAAGCGCATTGATCAATCTACGAATATAAACCCAAGTAAAACACATAATATAATAAATAAGATAATCACTTAAATAAGCAGAACGCCGTATGGGGCAATTAATCTCAGATTCCCGAGTCCAACCGAATAATAATTAATAGATATAAAAATAATTAAATTGTCACAGGAGGGTCCCCTAAGATGTTCCCAGTGCAGACCATAGTAAATAAGAAGGTAATGCTTAAGAAGCCGCATGGTCCTATTTTAGAACTGTCCCAGTCGACCGAATATAGAATTATTAATTTGAGAAGCCGCATTTGCCCCTCTAGAATGCCCGGTCAAACATCACTGACTAATAGTAATCTAGAAGTAATTTTATTATAATAATCTAATGTACATTAATGAAGCTATTATTAATGTAAGAACGGCAGATAGTACCGAATAAAAGCCTAATACGAATAATTTAAACAATAATTAAGAATAATAATTAAAAAAGTCGCATTGTAGGCCCCCCCTCAACTCACCAAATGCTCCTAGTCAATCCATAATAAATTAATAAAATAAGATTAATAATTCAGAAGGCCTGCATGTGGCCTATACTTGACCTGTCCCAGTACAACCATAAGTAAATTTAATTAATTAAAAAGAATATTTAATTTCCCTTACATTCATTAATTATGGCGTTGACTGGGGGACAGTCTTAGCACCCTCCCCCATGCGGCTTCTGATTGATTACTCTTTATTTATAATTCTTGTCTGGTTGGACTGGACAGTCTAGGTAGCAGACTTGTGGCTTCTTTATTATAAAATACTATTCATTATATACATTAATTTTATTATTAAAAATTATCCTATAATTCTAAATTTTTTAATGGGTTGACAAAATGTGGGACTATCTAGAGGACAATGCAGCACTTCTCAATTATATAATTCTTATTGGGCTTGACTGGAAAGTCTAAAAGACCATAGAGGCGGCTATAAGTATTTTGTTATTATTTTGAGTGAGCTGAGGACATTTTAGAGGGATTAATGGAATAATTGGGCTTCTTAATTATTATTTTTAATGCTATTATATTATTATTGGTGATTGCGACAGTCTAGAGTAGGGCCCATGGGCTGCTCTCTTAAAGTATTATTTTAAATTTACTCTCTCTTTACCTTATGGCCCTCGACTTGGACATCCTTAAGAGAGTGAGAGTACAATGCGTCTTAAATTATTAATTTTGTATTGGCGAAGATGTGAATCAGAACAGTCTAGATAGACTCATGCTGCTTCTTAAGTATTATTCATTATGTTATTATGATTGACTGGAACGATGTCTAGAGATGGTCAACTGCAGGCTTTCTTAAATTGAGTTATTCTTTAATTCATTAATTATTAATTGGGTTTGACTTGGGACAGTACTAGATAGGCCATGCGTTCTTCTTAAGTATTAATTTATTCTATTTTATATTATGGGTGTACTGGGACATCCTAAGATGTTGTCAATGCGGACTTCTTTAACTTATTACTTTTATTGCGTTGACCTGGGGACATCAAATATTACTAAGCGGCTCTTAAGCATTGCTTCTTATATATTATGGGTTAACTGGGACATTCTAGAGGGGTTCATTGGAGCTTTAATTTAACATGCCGTCAACCAACCGAAGCCCAATCAAACCCCCGGCACACCACCCCACGGACCCGACACAACAACACAGCCCCCCGCCCCCGGCCCAGCAGGCACGGCCAACATTAATTATTCTTAATTATTAATTATTATGGTTGACTGGGACAGTCTAGATAGGGCCATGCGGCTTCTGAATTATCATATTCTTATTTATTAATTATAATAGGATGACTGGGACATTCTTAGAGGGGCCAATGCGGCTTTAGTAATATATTATCTCTTAATTATTAATTATTGTTGGTTGACTGGGATCGTCTAGATAGGTAGGAGGCATATTTAATTATAAATTAATAATTTATTTAAATTACATTCATATTATTTATTAAAAATTATCTACTTAATTTTTATAGGAAATTGAAGTGGGAACACTAACTACGATTGAGATTTCTGGATTTCTTACTGATCTCCTAACTGTCACTTCAGCACGTATCCACTTCTACGTCAACTAACTTCACCATATATTACTCCTTTCAATTTCAAAGACAACCTATAACTCAATACCAATAAAAATATCATTACACAACAGACTATACTATATATACTTATAGCATAAGGCCTTATACTATATAGATATTATATATATATACCTATATATATATATATATATATATAATATTATATAATATATTAACCCATACTTCATATATATAATGGATACTATATATTTATCGCTGACGTCTAACGAATCTTGAAAAAAATCAAAAAAATCAAGAAATTCAAAAAAAATCAATAAAATCAAAAAATCAAAAATTTGATCTTTTTTCTAAAAATCAAAAAAAGTGACCCTGATTATTTAAATTAAAGAAGCCAATGATGGGCCCTACAAGACTGTCTCAGATGCAACCAAACCATAATATAAAAATTAAGAACATATAATTAAAAGCCGCATATCGGAACCTGGTGAAATGTCCCAGCCAATCCAATTATAATAATAATCATCTCTCAAATAATAATATCAGAAGCCGCAATTGAAGGCGCCCTATTCTAGACTAGTCCTTAGCTCACACCACCCATAGTTATAATTTAGACAACGTAATATAAGAAAGCTGCAATATAACCCCTCTAGAAGTGCCTCACAGATCAACTCATCAATACTTAAGTATTAAATAATCCACTCTAAGCAAAGCCGCATCGCGGTCCTATTAGACTTGTAACAGTCAACCAATAAACTTAATAATTAAGAACCGCATCACTCCAGAACTGTCCCGAAGTCACTATAAAAAAATAAATTAAGAGATATACTTAGAAGTCGTTTGGCTAACATCTAAAATTCAAAACCAATTAATAATTAATTAAAAATATAAATTAAGAAGCTTCATTAACCCCTCTAGAATGTCCCAATAATAAATAATACATAAGAATGATACTTAAGAAGCCGGCATAGGTCCACTACACCACTGGTCCCAGTCAACCAATAAAATTAACATAATTAAGAAGCCGCATTGGACCTCTAGAAATTCCCAGTCAACCCATAAATAAATATAAAAGAATAATTAAGAAATATTCTGACATTACTCCGATGGAACTTTCTAGATTTCCAGGCAACCAATAAATAAGAAAATAACCAAAAAAACAATAATATTTAAGAGCCGCATGAAACCTCCTAGGAATGTCCCACTATAAAAAAACTACCTCTATCAGGACTTCCACAAATATATAATTATCTATTTTGCTTATTTAGTTTTTAGGGAGAGAATATAAGAAAAATATTATAATATATGGACATTTCTCTCTAGTAATAAATGTCCTTTGAATTTTAAGTTTAATAATTTTAGTATACTAATATTTGGATGTAAGGATATAAATAAAGTCATATATATCAACTATATTATTATTCTACTGGAATCTTTACTTTGCCCAAATTGAGGTATAATTACAGAATTTCACTAAACGCCAAAAAATAACAAACTGCGGACTCACTTCAAAGTTCAATAGTGGTTGCCTAGTTAGTCGTGACTTGTGAAAATCAAAAAAATTTAAATAAAAATCAAAATGTAAAAAGGGTATAGAGGTAAACTGTCTTATTTCTTCATTTCTTTCAAATATTTTTACTGTCAACCTGTCTCTATTCTCTTTTACCTTCTCACCAATCCAAATATTACCCAATAACTAAAGACATGTATAAAAAGTGCGTTAAAGGTTAAAATAAAACCAAACGAGTAAGCTGAAAAGTTAATCATAAAGGGGACACTATCAAGATCTTATTCAAAGAGCAAAATTCTTTGAAAAACAACAAAATTCAGTTAAGGCTAATGTAGATACACAAATGTACTTATATATCCTCCCTTATACTATTAATTATTATGTATCTTTTTCAGAATTTTGTAATTAAATATATAATCTGCATTTAGAAGTTAATTTCGTCCAATTAGGATAATCTATTAATTGGCTATAACGAGAACGCATTTGTTGCAAGTATTTGAGTAACTACGTGCTAGCACTTTTAGCACCAAAGAATAAATACTCAGCACGACTCCGAGGCAGAATATTTAGCGTTATGAGTATTTTTGTGATTACAGTAATTATAGTACAAAATTAAACTTAATAAATTTATTGATATATATATTGGAACATAGGAAAAATAATTAGAGACAAGCTAGACAAGCCTAACTGGGCTATCGAGACTAGCATAAGCATAATTGGTGTATTTGTTCTAAGTTTTAGTTGTATAAGTCTTAGTGTATTTAAATTCAAAAATTTAGTATAATGAAGAGTATAGATAAGCAGAATGTCAATGCCTTACCTTATCCATATACATGGATTTCCTAAAAAAATCAAGCTCAAAATATAGCTAGTTAGGCCATAGGATTCAATTATCAACCTCAATTAGTTCTTCTTTAGTTTTATTTTTATAATTGTTGTTATTGTAAAATTTTTTCAAAATTTCATTCCAAGATAATTTGGCCTCTGGTGGTTGGTATTATACTATCTCAAAAAAAATTCAAATTTCAAAGAATTAGAAATAAAAAATTATTATAGTATTTTTTTGATCTAATAGGCCTTTTAAAATTCAAATCAAAATATTTGGACCTCGCATCTAATATATCTTTCATATATTCATCTTTCTTCAAAGTTTCATTTGTTCCTGGGTCATTCAAGCCTTAATTTCAGCGAAAAAACAACCAAATCTATAATCCCCCTCCATTGAGATGATGTTAAATTAAAAAAATCTAGGAAGCCGATGAATAGATTCAAGCCATTCTTCATCCAACTGCAAAGGCAACAAGTAGAATTTATTTATCTTAGTAAGATAGGAGTAGGCCTACAGAGTACATAATAAAGATAAAGATGCAGTTTATGCAAAGGATCTCATAAGAGGAAGTAGAGACCTTGTTAAAAGATATTAAAAAAAGAAAAGGATACAAATATTATAAAATTATACAACGATAATGAAAGTTGACTCACTTATTCCTTCGAGTTTCAATAAATAAGACGTGTGTTAGTCAGATGTACAATTACCAATGCTCGATTAAATCAAAATTAACTTGAAAATTAAAATTTAAAAAGGGGAATCAAAATGTCAAACCCCCTCCAAAAGATACTTAGCTCATCATTTCAGCTGAAATCTGCTAATCTTGAGGAAGTATAGATATGTGAGTTTCTTTGAGAGGCAATTGAAACTTAGATAAGATATTGCTATAAAAACCTTCCATTTCAAAATTAAGAGTCCCTAGATTTACAGAAAAATTTAAGTGAATCATTAAACTTACATGTGCTTAAAAGTCAAAAATTGAAGTGTATGCATACTCATCTTGATTCAGAAATCTTTTCTATTATGGATAATAATCCATAATAAATCTATGATGGAATACTCCAATGATATTGTTTTTTTAGATGAAAATATATTGCTCAGGAAATTATTAAAAAATAATAGATCGAAAAAAAACCATAATTTGACCCAAACATATAAAAATCCCGACAGGTTTACTTAAATGAGTATACAGAGACATATCGAATATATGCAAGCTTGAGATTTATAACACTCAAATATCTTAGGAGGCTACTGGATTAGTAGATATCATTTCATATTGTTTTAAATCAAATTAGCCTAATGTGAAATTAGTAAAAGGAACATACATCGAACAAGATTAGAATAGACCAGAATCATACCCCGGATTTAAAGTCAAAAGAGTATCGACAGCTATAATAAGTTTATTAAAAATAATTGTATAAAAACGAATCAGCACATCATTAATAAAGTCAACATTTCAATCAAGAAAGTGTCGTTTATATTATTTTCCCTTTATTGTTTAAATATAATAGCAATTTAAATAATTCGTAACATTTACCAGCCACACTGAATTAAATAAAAACCTTAAAAGTATCAAACCTGAAAAACTCACAAGGCCAACATGAGTCCTGTAAAACTAATAATAGGCCTGATTCCAATTCTGCTTTGCAAGAACAATATTTCCAAAACTAGATACTAATTGAAGTTAGTTGGGAACACTAGCAGTCGTGCCCAGTTTTCTTAGTATACGTTTGGAGATTCATAAAAATCAAAAGGATAGGTTCAAAACATGTAAGTTTATTGTTCATCCAAAATCATGTGTGACCAATTGCAAATATTATAACTCAAACCATGTAGAGAATGATTATAGAATTAAAAGAATGTAATGAAAATGTTAGTCTAGCAGTAAATTGTTCAATAACAATCAAACATATACTGCGACAGTGTCACTGGACTTTGTAAGAGAAAAAGCAACTTTCTATTCCAGTGCCAAATTTTGCAATAAATAAAAGATCAATATTACAAGCTCTGTAAGCAAAGGAAAAGTTACCACCCCTCACAAAATGTATTAGTCTTTAGCTTGCTTAACGCAAAAGCTAAGTGAATGAAAAGGGAGCGAACAATTTACGATAATAAATTTGTCACATTCAATTACATATAAGGAATTGGTCAGAGTAAAAAGTTTCAGCTTCAGTTCGATGACTAGTCGACTGTGGCTCACAGAGTCACTAACCTTTTTCTAAAAGACGTGCTTGACAAAACTTCAATATAACTCTTACCTAAGTAGAATCATACAACACGACCACCTCAAACGAAAATAAAAACGCTATCCTTAAAAGTTGTTCAACCACCCAAGCAGTTTGAAAGAGACTGTTCTTGATGAATATATAACATTTGGAACTCAGTACCTTGTTAAACCCTTCCTCTTTAATAGGTTAGATTGTAAGGATCTTCCAAATTAAGATTACGAGACTTAGATTCGTAGATCAAGATGCTAATTAATTTGAGAAAAAAATCTTTCAAATTAGCTGATTCTAAATATAAGAAGTTTTAAAATAAATTCAATTTTCATTTGGATCGCATTATGCAAGTTGTATTTAAATTGAGTAATTGCCCCTCAAACGTATGAGAAATGATTAAGAATGTATGAGTGCACTGGCTTTTCACGTTTCTGATTGAAATGGTGCAATTATTCCGTTGGGCATTTACCCGTTAGATTTAAGTAAAATACAAGTATGATCCCATTCAAGGAGTTCAAATCCACCCATCAGTGTTCTAAATTCATAACATAATCAATTCAAATTCACAAATCACATTGTCACTTCAAAATCAAATCACATTCATGTTCAAGCTCATACTCAATTAAGTTCAAATACTTAAGCCATACTCGTAAGCCATACTTTAAGCCGATAATCCTTACCATATTTTAATCTTTAAGCCATACTCTATGGAAGATTTTAGACATATCCAATGATACTACAGAAAAGATGTCACTGATAAGAGTCCGTAAGATATAGAAGATGATGATAATAATAAACTGATTAGATGATTTAAAAAATTGATCGGAGAAAATCAAAAAGGTGTGAAAATAAAGAAGTGTCAATTACGGAAAATATCATAATAGATCTTTCATGATTGAAAGCAAAATAAACTCTCTTGTTTCATCAAACATATAACATTAGCTCTTGCAGTGCATTAAATAGAGTCATGAAAAATTTAGAAAGAAAAAGATATTTTTATAGCCTATTCTGAAGTCTTTTAGGATCAATTAGCTTATAGGATTATCGCTACACTCCAAGGTATCTCCGTTTTCATATGAATTAGTAGTATTCAAATTGTTGAAACAGTGTTCAGAAATATGAATTAGTATTCAAATTGTTGAAACAGTATTCAGAAATATGAATTAGTATTCAAATTGTTGAAACAGTGTTTAGAAATATGAATTAGTGTTCAAATTATTGAAGCAGTAGCTTTTAAGAAATTTGAAAGCTTTCAGATAGCTAAAACAGTATTCAGAAATATGAAGCAGTATTCGGATATTTGAAGCAATATTCCTAAATTTGAACATGTTTTCAGAGAATTGAAGTGGTAACTAAAAATTTTAAATAGCATTCAGGGAGTGATCAGCAAATCTTTAATTTAGCAGCATCAGATAATTAAAACAGTATTCAGAAATTTGAATCAATTTTCAGAAAGTTGAACAATTACAAATAGAAATAGTTTTAATATATATGAAGAATATTAAAAAATTTGAACTAGAGTTTAAGAATTAGATGATATGAAATTTGAATCAGCAAATTGGGAAGAAAATGAGTAAATCATAGATATTAAAATAGTGTTCAGATAGTCCAGAAGCTCATATATTTGATTGTGTTCAAAAAGCAGCTTGTTAACTAAATAAAATCAAATATAGTTATTTCAGATAGTTAAAAAAGAGTAAAGCAGTAAAATTGAACAGTCTAAGGAGTGGGATGAATAATCATATAATAGGAAGCCTTCTGGGAAGTTAAAGGAAAGGTTAAGAACAGAGAATATGGAATCTGTTTAGAATAATGAATAGAGATGGTGCTTTTGTAACTGATGAAATGGGTGGAGAGGAGGAAAGAAGGCTTGAAAATCTACAGCACATCAACAGTAAATAAAGAGGTGATAGTATTGTGTGGGTCTTGATGGTAAGAAGGAAAAGGTATTTTGAAGATGAGCACAAGGAGAGGTAATGGGTGAGTGAAAAAGTTGGAAGAATGGTAAATCCAGTGTATGATGAAATATCTGTAAATTGTCTGTCAGGAAGAGATGGTGATTGATGACTAAGTTGTGTAATAAAGTTAAAGGTTATAGAGGGTATTGAGGAGAGTTAATAGTAAATTCTAGCAGGTAATATAGATAGTGGACCCAGGTAGAAATTAGGCGGTGAATAAGTTTGAGGTTAGAAGGAGCATAAAGAGTTTTTGTCAGAGGAGGTTTATAATTGTTGACTGATTGCGGAAGAACAAGGTGCGTTTAGAGGTGGTATGTGTGGACCAAATCTTTACATTGAAACAAATACTGAAAAATGAGGGAAGAATAAAATTGTATTTAGGTTTATGATCGTAATATGTATAGATAGAGTTTAGGAAAGTTTATGGCAAAGTGAGTGATATATAGTGTTGGTGGTAGGCTTCTGAATGAAATCAAAAGTATGTATGAAGATAGTGAAGCGTGTGTAAGAACAAATGGTGTCAATGGTAGATTGGTTTAGGACATGGAGTTCAGATTAGGGCGTATAAGCAGGCCCTCCTGCTATTCAATTTGTATGGATGGGGTTATAAAAGAATGGAAAGGTGTGGGATGGTGAAAGTTTGTGTTAGAACAGGAGAAATGGAGACAGAGTGAGTAAACCAATTCATTAGCATATGACAGATTTTAGTCTTTCAAATAACTTAGAGTTAAGAGAGGACGGTAGAGATTTGCAGGTAAAAGGAAGGGCTTGGTGCAAACGTGGATAAGAGTAAGGTTATGTCAGGAGTGAGGACACCTCAGTGCAGAAGTTATGTTAGATGTATAGCTGAACAAACCATCTGAGTTTAACACAAGATATGTGTTGATATAGCGAACGGATGATGCAGAGTGTAGAAAGCGGAATGCATATAAGAAAGGAATGAAAACGTTGGTAACGTAAAGGAATGGGTTCCATGTGCTAGGTCTGATATGAGGGTATGTTGTTACCTGGGTTAATGTATAGTAGACTATGGTCTGGAATAAAAAGTATAGATCTAAAGTTCAACGTCGATGGACAATCTTAGGGGTAAAGTATGGTGAGAAGAATTACGGTAAACAGGAGTTTGGGAACGTATTAGAGAGCGGTTTGGTGTGAAGAAAGGGGTAAATGAGAGAACAAATGAAAGTATGTTGAGATTGGTTTGGTCATGTGGAAGGGATGAATGATAGTCGGTTGGTTAAGCGGATGTATAGTGGCGAGTGTGTTAGATCGACCAGTTGGGAGACCGAAGAAAAGTGGATTGAAACAAACGAAACATTTAAAGAGAGAAATCTGAGTTGGTGAGAGGCGAGAAGAAAGGTGTATAACAGGAGGAATATGGGGATTGTGAGGGTATGGTTGAAGGTTGTATTCACCTAAATATGGGATGAACTTTACCTGATTGATCACTATAAAGAGGTCCATCGTCAGTCCATGAAGCTTAGGTGGATTTTCTGACTGCGATGAGTTCTCACTAATTAATGGTACTGAGGGGGCGGTAAGGCTACTTTTCTATGACTTGTGTCGGTTCTCCTGCACTTGCTTTTTTCCATTGCTCGCTTACGCACCTTACCCCATTTTGGAAAATAGAAGCAGATAAAGAAGAAAGAGCAAAAAGAGTACAATAATTTGGAAGTAGTTTTCATAGTTAAAACAGTATTCAGATATTTGAACTGTAATCACGATTAAAACGTATTCACTGCGTGATATCCGAGTCATTTTCAATATCCTGCAATCGTATCAGATTATCGAATTTTGATGTGGGATTTTATGTGATATATGGATATCATGCATGAACTCTGTAAATAAGGGAAAAGATTTCAAAATTAAACTCTATCCAGACAAGCAAGAACAGAATCAAAAGGATTAAGGCAAGATGTAAAACGATGAAAAATTGTGATCATATTTAGCGAGTAGAAAAACAAAAATGGAATTTGAATCATCGACATATGAATGAAGTGTTACATGAGCAGTTAAGAAAATTAATAATGTAAAGAAGTGATAAAGTATTAGATAAGGCAGAACTCGAACGAGTATCATTGTTAATAGAAAGAAAAGAAGCAGCTTCTGATCTGCATGCATAGGATACAACTGCAAGAAAGCTAGACATGGCAAACAAGTTAAAGTAGGAAAACAATAAGGAAGCTTGAGGAAACAAATGCCTTTATATTTCAAGTTTTACCACGCAAGACTCCCACTGTCCTAAAGGGTAGAAGGCCATTAACCTGTGAGATCGAATAATTATAAAGATCTGGATCTGAGTGTTGAAAGTCAATTTGATTACAGGAAAGCAGGGGTGGATACTGATGATTCAAGAAATGAGAGTTTAGAATGGTCAAAATTTTGAAATAAGCAAGTGAAAAATATAGGGTAATAGATAGAAGATGACTGCACTTCTTCAATAGGTTTGAATATAGCATTTCACTCACTGTAGCAATAAAAGCAATATTAAAGCACAAAGAGAATGAATAAGGGATGCCAGCTAGGAAGCAGAGATTCTTTCAAAACTCTGGGAGTAATACAAACTACAAGCTCCTGGCTTTCCTAACGTTTGCCGATTTTTCAAGACCAATGAGCTCAATTTAATCAGATTGTAAATATAACATAGGTCACTGAAAAGGATTGTTGGAGTCTTCAAGGGTCGGGCATAAAAATAAAAAGAGAGACAAAAGATTTGATATTTTGTTTTAGTTGGAGAATTATCAAAAGAAACGATGAGCGTGGAGGAAAGAAGATTGTTTTGTTGAACATAATGCTTTGACAACAGTAGGCCAAAATGATTTGTTAGCTGGAGAACCAGCAATCAGAGCATTTTCGTTTAGTAATTTTTCACTTACTCGTCAAATGCAGTTGTGCCGATTTTTCAACCGTAACCTTTATTCCCCTTTAGTTGGTGTGCCTTAAGTTTGTCTTCCTGATAACTATTATTGTCTTTAGCCTGATATCCTTCTGACAATAATATGTATCGAAGCATGGGTTTTAGAGAAAGATTTATACGAAGAAGAAATTGGCTCACCCATCAGTGATTACAGTCCCACACCATATTCGTAGAAACAGAAACGTCTTCAGGTTAAAAACAATCATTGCAATTTGAGAAGAGTTACGAAAAGGTCTACAATTAGCCCAAATAAATGTGTCAGAAGATGATTAAGGCAGTATGTTGTTGCTGGAGAAAGAATTAGAATCGAAAGATATAAGGCTGTTAGCTCCATGTACCTTAACACAGAGCTAGCTATAGTTAAAAAGGGGGAGAAGTGTTAGTGGTGAAGCATAAATCGGAGGTGTTCCAGAGTTGATTGAATTTTGAATGAATGAATTGAAGGAATCGACCCTTTTCCTCCTGAACCAGTATGAGGATCCCAATCACCTGCTGCTGTGTGTACATTAAAATTCTCAATAATATACTATATATATATATATATATGCTATATATATATATATATATATATA
>JABUQX010117247.1:5000-15465 GCA_015478945.1 Trachelipus rathkii | reverse complement strand
TAGCCACAAGATAGACCGAGTCTCTCAAAATTACATTTGTCAATACTTTCCCTGACTGAGATATCATACACCGGAACAAATGATAAAAAATCCTATCTTAAAGTAAAAGGAGGACTATCACCTCCATCACCACCATCGCGTACCTTACACAAAGTTAAAACTCTTCATATTAAAATTTCTTAATTTTTTTTTTTTTCCCCCCGTTTTTTTTTTTTTCAGATATGATGAAATAAAAAAAATCTATTTTATTAACTTCTCCAGCTTCGAAACTGGTGCTTATAGGATGCACCTAAATTGCTGTGCGATAAGAAAAACACCCACGCCTCGTATTACATTGAATTTTTGTACGATAGAAGTAAAGTGGTCCTTCAAAATCTGGTCACCCTCCATTTGCTCAAAACCTAAGAGGGCTTATAAAATTTCCATCATTTTCAGCTGGAATTGATATTCAATACTGTCCAGATGTCACATTTGAGACCCCTTAAATGCAATAACCTTTGCTGACATTCTCTTTAATTCAATTATTTGTACAAGTTTTTCTCTATTTTCCTTCAACTTTTCCTACTTTTGACGTGTCATGTTTGCTATGCTTTCGACTGTTTTTCTGAATAAGAGCGCTCAAGTATTAATAATATATATATACTGTACTCAATACTATATATATTTACACACCTATATATATATACTATATATATATTTATAGTATACTATAGTAAATATATGAATATATATATACTAATGTATAATCATACCTATTATAATTATTATCATAGTTCGTAGATTATTTATCTGCATGAAAAAACTTCTCAGTTTCAGGAATACGTGTCTGCCTGGTGAGGGCTTGCAGGCTCCCTCACCCCCACCCACCTCATCTTAACCTTGGCCGATTATTTATCATACTGATCTAGTGATTTAGCGATTCTGGAAATCAAATGTGTTAAAATTATTGACAACTCTAATATTATATATTATACTACTGCTTACATCGAGATTTATCTGTTTCACTGATTCTCTAATACTTTATATCTACGCTATAATATACTTGTATCTATTGTGTATGATAACTATCATTATCAAGCTTAAGTTTAACAGCGCTATTATCATATGAACCTTATACTAACTACCTATAATTCATTAAACACTGAAAACCATCTCATTACGCGTAGATTTTTAGTTATCTGTCTATTATTGTTTGCTTTAATTTAATGTATTTTAATTCGATATTCATGAGAATTATTATTTTTCTAACTTTATTTATCACTATATCAGCAAAATATTATTCTACTTTATTATTATCCTATGTCCACTTTCTATCTAAAAAATCCTCAACAATTATCTGTTATTATTATTATTCATATCTCTCTTCTATTTCTATGTGCTCGTATATTTATTAACTTCTTTGTCTTTATTTTAACTTTGTAGCATATATTATTTATACTCAACTAATATTTGTTTCTCATAAAACTGATCTTCATATTTACTTTTAGTCTAAATTGCCTCACCACGATAACTTATAAATAGATAATAAACCTCATCCTGTGTACTATTCATGCGCTATTTAATTTATCAGACACACTCTATAATATTTTTATTTTTACCTCATTATTATTTTTTTTTTATCCGATGATGGATCAACTACAAGAAATCAAACTACAGTAAATACACTCTTTAAATTTTTTTTATTTATTCTCTTATTAAACTAAAACACGTACAATTTGTATTATTAATTCCACAATCCAAGCAAACCTTTGTACAAAACAACCTTCGTACTTCATAGAATGTGTGCTGTCGTTTCCTGTCTCTAAAAAATTTTTCTACCCTCCCTTCCTTTGTGAAATAGCCATGCTCCTCTCCAGACCTTCTCTCATACTATCATTTCTCAACTCGCTACCATCTTCTATTAATTCCATATGAAACCAATAGCATTTCAACTACTTTTCTATATCCATATGGTCCCTCCCTGATTCTATTCTGCAACCACTTTTGCAGATTTTAATTTTACCCGTCAATACATTTAATATTCTTACTCGTCTGTTCATTACCTCGTATTAACATTCTTTTCGCGATCTTCCTTTTATATATCCAATTTTTCTAACCCAAAACCAAATATCAACGGTACCATTTTTATTAGTAACCCTTTATTAACTCTTTGCACGAATGACTTCCTGATTCGTTCCCTAATAATACACTTACGCGGCTCCTAGCCGAGTCTGGTATGCAGTCCCCCTTCACTTATATTGCGTTACTACTATATATATATATATTAACCTATATAATACACTCTCTCACTACCGCATTTCACACATATATATCGCGCTATTTATTTATAATTATTATAGTATAAATTTAGCATCTATTACCTAATATATATATTACTCATTTATCTATTATCGTTAATATTATTATAGTACCATATATTATCATCCTTACTATTTATTATCACTATATACAATATTAAATACTTAACTATATACTACCTCAATTACTCTCATTACTTTATACATTATTACATACTATACTCATATACCCTATATATTTATATATATATAATCACTAATTAATCATATATATATCATATACATCTAATTATATCCACCCTATCCTAATATTACCATTAAGATATTATAATACCTATCTATAACTATATTAGTTCTTGCTGTATATGCTAAATACTATATGACATGTTCTTTTTGGCTCATCGATTCATTGTGTCGCGCTACTGAGATTAATATTTGTTAAAAGTTTTTATACTAATATATTAAAAGTACACACACCTGTATAATATATATATATATATATATACGCTTTATATTATATACATCAATTATTAATACTGTACAACTCATACCATTATATCCTTGCATATATAGACAAGAGTTCTTCTCTTAATTATGAACTTTACCTATCTATCTCGATATATATTCATATTACTATATCAATATATTAAAACAATTAATCTATATTTCTTTATGTTACCATGGTCTTTATGATGAATGAGCCTCTATATTGAATGGTAATGATTTAAAATTATAAAGGAACCGATAGACTTCTTTCAATGATGCAATAAAGTAAGTTCAAAAGCATGCCTCGACAGATTCGATGAATACCTCTTTCTTACCTTCATGATGTCCCTGAGAATATCGATGAGTCACGACTTTTCCCGAATTTGACTCCTTTTTTAATTCTGCGTTTTCTTGTATTTGATATTTGATAGTTGGAGATTGTATCTTTAATTGAGTCTTCTTAATTATCTCTATAATTAAAATCTGTATCTGACTGAGTATCTCAGTGAAACGTGCTTTATATGACAATTATTTGTTACTCATACTTATGCAAAAAATTGCCTTATCGTACAATTTTAGCATAAGTATAAACAAAAACAAATTTAAAATTTTAGCGAAATAGTTACAATTAGAGGGACTACTTATTCCCATCTAAACCGGAAGGTAAGTTATAAAAATAACATAATTAAGTTCGACTTCAGAAGCAACACTTATGAGAAAGTTTTGCTGTGGAAACATATTTATAACATTTCAATGACTAAAAATAATAAAAATATATAATGACAAAGACCTTCAAATATATGCATATCTGTTTATGCCATTAGACATAAACAACATACCAACATATTGAATGTATAAAAAATACAAAATGTAAATTTAAATAAAAAACATAATGTTATACATAAAATGAAAGGTGCATTCAAATATAGGCATATTTGTACATCCATTAGGATATAACAAAATACAAAACGTAATTTGAATGCTAAAAACAAAAATGTTTATACATAATTATTGATATAGAACAATTGATTTATTCACAAGAGTTAATAGGCCACATCGATCGAACCGTTGAATCCAAGGAAAGGTCCAGTTTAAGGCGTTTCTAATGTATCCATGATTGATCAATAGCACGGAAATGTTTTCAAAGATGAGATTACAAAGATCAGAACATTTGCTGACACTACTGTGGCCGAATTACCTGAAATTTAGTTCCTTATATTTGAAATTATTCATAAAAGCAGGAGCTGGAAACAAACATTTAGTCATGAACGAAAAGGAAATCAGAGTCGTAGTGGAATCCAAAAATGAGGTTCTGCCCATAATCCAAACTTAAAATGATGAAAGAAATCCATGCCGAAAAGGAAGTTTGCTATATATATATAGTATATTGTGCTGTGTGTTTTTACAGGGAATGTGAAATTCTTCTCCGCAGACTGTTCATATGTCATGCGGTCTCCTTCAATATTTTCGGGGATGACCAAACCGTTGTCATTTAAAGAAACGTCTGGGTCGGGGAGTAAACGTACGAACGCTGTAGCTTGTAAACCCTATTTTCACATTTGAAGGTGGAAAAGGGTACTAAAGGTCAGCAGTAAACAAGGATTTGGGGTATCAGGCGAGTCCCGACGAGGGGGAAATCTATAAACGCTTGTAACGGGAAATCTTTTCTTAAAATGACCGCAATATCTTCGTTTTTCTGTTAAAAAGAAAAAATAGTTCCTTTGGAAGTTTATTTCATCAGGAGTGGAAATAAGAGGGATGTTTCCGAGAGAAGAAACGCTAAGGATGACAAGATGGGACTTTGATTCCGGGTAGTAGCTTGAACGAGTAGGGACCCATTTCTTATTAATATGACTGAGGGTCTTCAACTAATATAGCTTTTTCAAGTGCATCACTAAGAATAATGGTTCCTTGCTCAGTAAGAGTTTTGGAGGTAGTGGATTGCAATAAGTAATATATTGGGAACGATGTGTTAGCTGGCATTCCCGGAGGGGGAGCAGCATATGGAGTAAACAAAGGTGAACGACTGATGGGGGGGACCTTTCCGGGATTGTCCAAACCGTTTTGGCACTTGGGGTGTCAATGGCATACCAGGCGACGAAACGCTGAGGTTATGTAGAGGACTTTGAGGTGTAGTAGAAGGAATAAAAGTGGAAACACCTGCTGATCTAGAAGTAGGAGGGACCGAGGTGGGGTCAGGCTGGAAACCCGACAGATAATAGTTGTTGTTGATGATGTTGTGCTCGCCTTGGTTTAATAACATTTTTTATTGAAGAGCCTAAATAAAATTAAAGTTAAAAGTTAAATAAAATTTAAATCTCGGACTACTTCTCCATGAATGAGCAATTATAACAATAAAACAAATGAAACAAAAGTAAATAACAGGATGGTGTGGAAGGGCGTATATTTCATAAGGAAGAGGGTAGTTCTTCACCTGACAACAGATCACAGGCCAGAGACTCTCACAACTTCCAGGACCCCACTCTGTAGGATAGCCTATGGATCTGGCCTCGAAATAGCCTCCTGGAACTCCACGCCGGTTTACCTCCCGTGAACCACACGGAACCTAAATAACTTCACGTTGGAGCCCGAGATTATACATCAAAGTGCAGGACAGCCTCCTCACCGGTTATCTCAAGGTTCGGTTCCCCTACAATTGGCGGCCCGGTCAAAGGCAAACGAAAGGGCATGTTTTTCTCCTGTACCCTCATCCACGGGGAAGAAGTGTCAGGTGGCTGACGACCCATGCAGGAAGAAGCACCGGATGGCCCAAAGATCTGTGACTGGTAAAAAAAAGGAGGACAACCTCTTTGAAAAAAGGAAATTAATGGGTGGGCATTCAAAAAAAAAAAAAAGAAAGAAACTACGATGGCAAAGGAGGATTGAAATATATATATTATTCAAAAAAATGAGAGGAGAGAAAAAGACTAAAAGATTCGTATGTGACAAATGAACCTACTGGTGCTGGGGCTGGAGGGATGCACGAAATCCCCCAAGTATTGGTTCTTGTCACTATGCTATGTTCCAGGTTATTATTATTATTGTTATTATTATTATTTATTATTATTATTATTATTATTATTATTATTATTATTATTATTATTATTATTATTATTATTATTATTATTATTATTATTATTATTATTATTATTATTATATATATATTAGGGATGTACCGATACCAGAAAAGAGGCGATACCGATACCGATTACTCTATTTTTTAGGTGGCAGATACGATACCGATACCGATACACTGATACTTTATTAATATAATAATACCAGTAATAAGCATGAACATTTGGCATGCTAGGCTCTCAAGATTGCATTCCTGTACAAACAATACTTAGTCATTTTTTTATATTTGGTTGTGCCAAAGTATAATTTTTTTTATAATTAAAATAGTACTTTAAGGAATAGTATTAATTGCAATATAATATTATAACTTTTTTATGTTTTTCTTCTTTTAAAAAAATATTCATTTTCCATTTTCCAGAAGTATTACAAAGTTTAGCTACTAGATTTTATGTTTTCACATGATTACAATTTACAAGAAGTTCTTTATAACTAGCTACAATATAAAGGATAAAGAAAATTAATGAAATTGGAGGATGCATTACTCGCCGAAAAGTTTAATAAAGAAACGCTATTACTCAAATGACATAATAATAATAATATAAAGATAGATATCATTCCATACTCAAATTCAAATTCCAATTGTTGCAAAAACATAAGCTTTCACTAGTATCTGGGCGAGAGACTGGTTCCTTTTTGGGTGTTTTACTTCCCTTTCTACCTAACGACTTATAATACGCTCTCTATCGACTGATGAAGGAGGTGCCGATAATTATTTGCCTGCAAGCCTTGATAATAATGAAACCTTGGCCATTTTCATGCCACCGCATGAAGGATTCTCTTCTAGTAGGCAGCATCCTTCGTAATGTTTTCGTAGTAGCCTCATCTCCTCTTTACAGACTACAAATTTGAATTATCTTGCTCCCTTGATGACTGTCTCTTAGTTTTTCTTACGAAAGATCCCTGGTTGTGATTCCTTTGAAGGTGAATGGATGTCATTGCATTTCGGCCATGAACTTAACAAAGTCTAACATATCCAATCCTCATCTTACAGTAGGTTTTATTTGCTAAAAGCACATCGGTCATTATCAGTGCTGTTTGCGTGCTCATAAGGCGGCTTCACTTTGTGAATCTTTTTTTTTTTTTTTTTTTTTTTTTTTTTTTTTTTTTTTTTTTTTTTTCCCGAGAGTTCTCGGGTATGCTATTTTAATGCATTCTAAGAAGTGGTTCACCGTCGGTGGTGCCATTCTTGTGGGGTTTCAGCTAGCTTAAGGTATTCCTTATTAGAAATTTATTTATTTATTTTTTTAGCAGTTGTCACGCGTTAATAGGGCGAACCTATTCAAGAGTGGGTGTAGAACGCTCAAAAATCAATCTAACGCAAATTACGCAGATGAGCGACGCAGGCTATTAAAAAGTGGAGTGAAATTAAAGTTTGAGTAGAACCAACAGATGATGGAAGAGCATTCCACAGAACAGAGGTTGAGAAAGAAAGAAGCACCGCAGCGACCAGTCTGGAGTTACTTAACATCAACACAAATCTGTGCGAAATGCAGACCTTGTGCTACGGGGCCGTCGTAAAGGTAGTGGTACGCGAGTGATAGTTCCTCGAGACTTGCCTCTATAGTACCTATAGAAAGGGATTAAAGCACCAACATCGCGACCCCAAATAAAAAGGGTCAAGTGAACTAAAAGTACAGGGACAGTTTATAAGTATTTTGGCTTTGACTCGACCCTATCAAAAGCCGGATGAAACCAGAGCCCCGCCCACAGATATGAGAGCAGTAACTTCATACAAGGGCGGATGAGACCCTTGTATTAGGTGGAGTACTGGAGAAGAAAAAAAGTCTCGCACTCTAACAGAACTCCAGTTTTTTGAGCCGGATAAACGCCAGCACCCTCGCATGTCTGACGATTTTCACACACCTTTTTCTTAGATATATACATAGACTATAGAGAGAAGTTTTATATTCGATCACAGGAGAGACTAGAGAGAAATCGTGAACGAGATAGACAAGTCTAGTGTCTTAGAGAGAGTAGATTTGTAGAAGTTGGGTTTTTAAGATTAAATTTCCCAGCTTGGAGACCCACTGAAATTCTATCCAGGATCAGGAGAATTATCGGAAAGATTAAGACGAGAGGCAATTTGCTAGAAGTAAAGAAGCGGAGCAGAATTAATATCACGTTGAAGAATGACAGGGCAAGTCATCGACATATGAGTGGATGATGAGTTTAGATGTGCCAGGTGAGAGATCATTCATCGAAAAGCAGCGATAAAGTAGGAGATAAAAAAGAACCTTGAGGAACACACTATTGACAGGAAAAGAAGAGGAAGTCGCTTCAACAACAGCGATATTGAGCGATTTGAAGAAGCTAGACATAAGTAAGCAAAGAGAAGAAGGAAACCCAAGGAGGGGACTTGGAGAGCAGTGACGCGATAACCGGTCAAATGCTTTGGATTGTCAAGCGCCACCACACAAGTCTTTCCCTAGTTCTAAGGGCGGAAAACCATAACCTCTTAATAGGCAAAGTATTAATCACTGAAATAACATGAAAGCCGTACTGGTAAATAGAAAGAAGGGAAAGAGATTCCAGATGATCTAAGAAGTGAGAGTTGAGAAGGGTTCAAAGAATCTTAGAAAGAATACACGTGAGAGCTTAGGGCGTAGTTAGAAGGATCAGAACAGCTCATTTATATATCGGAACAGCGCTTGACGACATATACCGCGGCTTCCAAATAAGAGGACGACAGGAGACGGAAATGGATTAGCGGAACGGAATGTGAGAATCATACGTTGAACGCGGGGTGGAGGTACGCACGGGAAAGCACACTCCTCAAAACTCGAGAGGATGCCATCCGGGCCCGCCTCCTAACGTATCATAGATTTCAGGACGCATCTGACGATCCACACAGCACCATGACAGGTAAGATAGATGAGAGAGAAGAAGGAGAGGAAGAGGAAAGAGAATAGTCAGGGTTGAATTAGAGGAAAAATAGGAAGACAATACAAAGGGCCAAAGGATGAATTTTTTTGACTTTTCAGTGGAGTATTAATACACAAGATATCAGAGCATAATAAGAGGAGGAAATGTTGATTTGTACGAAGTTGTTAAGAGTGTTTTTGGCAAGCAGGCCAGAGAAGATTTGGTCAGTAGGATACAGGAGGTCAGCGCATTTTCGTTTAATGAAAAATCGCTTTGCTCGTCGAAGAGTATCCTGCAACGATTTCTCTGAGAAAATAAGCGAAGTTGATAGGAGAACGAGAATTTTTCCACAACCGTTACGCACTGTCTATAGCCTGAAGCAGGGAAAGCACCGATCAAACATGGTTTTGAGGAGAAAAAGTTTAGTCAAGAAGGAATGAATGCTCATCCTTAAACATTACAGTATTCCTCTTTAATCGGAGAATCTGAAGGTCTTAAGAGTAAAAGCAGTCACTTCCATTAATAGTTAGCGTAGAAGCACGCATGCCTACCAATGGTCCGACAAGTGCTAGAAAACCGAATAGGGGCAGGTGGACATCGTTTGGAGAGAAAAGTTATTTTAAAAAAAAATTAAGTGATATAAGGTTTGTGGTCAGAGTTTTACCGGATAGGAGCGAGAGGTGGTGTTTTATAGAGCAAAGGACTAGTGGTAGAACATAACGTAGTGGTGTTGCAAGAATGTCTGGGACGACACGGATGTGTGTAGGTTATTTAATCAGTTTGCTCCGATCGTTTGAGATACTGAATGATTCCGGCTTCTCCCAACTAAAACTAAATCAGTAGAGGGAGCCAACTTTTGTTTGTGTACTTGAAATCCCCTAAATAGAGAGGACCTCAGTAATTTGGATGAGAAGATATACAGTCTCGTGAGAGTAGTAAGGTAATCAAAAAGGCATGAAAATTGTTTCCTGTCTAGGAGACAGTAGCAGACAGCATAAGAATATTGGTAGCTAGAAGGAGAAAGATTTTAAGCCACACACAGAACATCGAAGTTGGAGATTCGAGATTCTCGAGACCTGTTATAGGAATGTTTATATTACTAAGGCACAATACTCCCCTTCACGGAAATTCAGTAAAATAGTTATCGTTGGATATATTAGCGAGTTGAACGGATGATTTCTTAGCCATCTGGTCTCAGACAAGAGCAAAAATTGGTTTAGAGTTAGAGAGGTGGTATTCCGTGGATGCAGTTAGAGTGCAGCCATTGATGTTAGGTAAAGTCAAAGAACCACGCCTGTGCAAATCTGGTATCATACACGCACACGCACACGCACGCGCATCACAAAAAAAAAAACAAAAACAAAACAGACAGAAACAAATAGCCAAAAACAAAGAATGAGGAAATAGTCGTACGCTAAAACATAAATTTTAAAAACGCTAAAACCCTATTTCAGCAAATATCTAAATGAATAATCCAGAAGGTTTAAAAACACTCACGCACGCACACACACGCTCTAAAATTGTTACAAAAAAAAAAAAATACTATTGATCAACTAAAAAAGTAGGAGATATTCTGTATAAATTTAATATGGCATTTTCTAAATGTTTCTTTACGCTAGACAGTTGGAGAAAGTAAAAATCTTAGTTAAAAAAGAAAAATGAGGAAAAAAAAAACATAACTTGGT
>JABUQX010117246.1:0-20000 GCA_015478945.1 Trachelipus rathkii | reverse complement strand
TTTATTCATAAATTCAAACTCTAATGCCTTCTCCAGCTCTTCTTTATTCTCTACTATCATCCTCAATCTTAGAGATATACTAGAGAGCTCAAATATGTAGAATAATTGATGATATAATTGATTTTGCCTTATGTTTCCGTAACCATGAGAAATGGTTGCAAAACTCTTAGAATTTCAAGTATTTACCATTTATTAGCAGTCAAAGCTTAAATGATTGGTTGTTCTATAATATAAACTTGCAGAGGTCTTTTCAAACATTCAATTCTTTTAGAATCAAATATGTGCTATTCCACATTGTATTAACATCTTGAATTGGGATAAGTGGGCTTGCAAGATGTGGATCCAAGTCTCTTTGTATTCTTTTTAGTTCATTACAGCTTAAAAACTGGAATGATCGAAATGTGTACAAATATTCCTTTAGGTTTCTTATTAAAAATCATTGTCGTTTATTAGAAAATAATGCACTTAATAAATTGAAGTTAATGAATAAATGGCAAGAAAACTTGTGTATCCTGCCAAATCTACATGTTATATGCTCCATCTCTCGAAGGATCAAATGAATTATGTTAGAAGGGAATTTCCCCAATTATTCATCGTAATTTCAAACTCATAGTGATTTTAATTCCAGTAAGTGAGAACCTGGGAAATACTTGCAATGGAGTACAGTCCATTTTTTTAAAAACTCGCTGGTAAGCCAGAATGCAGTTAAAGAAATAAATGAGTCGCTTGAATTATTTAGCTCTATATAGTCTGTAGTAAATGATATTCGATCAGCCTTAGGTAATTCTAATACTGCTGATTCCACTTCCTGTATGAAGTTGTAACATTTTTCTCTACAAAATATTTTCTACTAGAATAAAATATTTTGGTTGAAGATGCTCTTCTACCTTCTCTTCTGTGACTGAATGGCTGGTTACTCACAAAAAAAAAATTCATTATTTTCTGTGATTTGGGGTCATTGATATGCCAAATCTTTTGGGGGAGAAACTTTCCTCCTCAAAACTCACTTATGTCACGGCTTGGATCTATTGCTCTGTGGTTTCCCCTGTTCTAGAAAACATAACACTCCCTTTTACTATTAAAATTTTGGACTTCCAGATATTCTCTTCAATGATGATTTTCCATATGTTCATGAAGTGGCGTTGTACTAAAATATAAGATTTTATGTTGAAAGTTATTTAAAATAATTTTTTTTACAGTTCTTTATAGTTAAACGAAAGTTCATAAGAAATTCGGTTCCGCTGGAATTCGCCGGAATTTTTTGTGACCTCGCTAATTGGCCCGGCCGAACTGAAAATTTCAGTTCCGTACACCTCCCTAATATATATATATATATATATATAGCAGTATAGATATAGCAGCATATATATATATATATATAAATAAGAAGTATAGTATATATATATATATATATATATATATATATATATATATATAGTTATTATATAATATAGTATATATATATATATATATATATATATATATATATATATATATATATATATATATATATATATATATATATATACCATTTATAAATTGTTACCAATATGAATTCTTAGGTTGAAGGGACCCTATGCCCCCACCCTCAGATTAATTTCCTAGTTATGCCAATGATAAATGGGTTGGTAATATTTGCATTCCAGTTGCACTCGATCATGCAGCCATTGTATTAAAAGTATAAACTTTTTATTTACAAAATTGGTATCAAAAAATTCTTGAAAGTTTTTTTTTTTACAGAATGATGAACTTTTATAATGTATATTTGACATTAAGATTGAAATATTAGCGTTTTTGTTAAAAAATTACTGTTTTCGATGTTTTTGTAGGGATTTGAACTATCAATAGATATTTTTGATCTTTTTTAATATTTTTATAAATCAATAAAATTTTTATTTTCAAAAATTTAAAATTGTGTAACAATTGTTAACTTCTCTCTCACAATATAAAACAATGTTAAAATTTTTTTTTTGTCAAATTTGGAAATGTGTTTTATGTAAATTAATAATAAAAAATTAACTGTGTGTACAATATATATATATATATATATATATACTATATATATATATATATATATATATATATATATATATATATATATATATATATATATATATATATATATATATATATATATATATATATATAGTAAATAAAGAGAAGATAAAAAAATATATATATATATATATATATATATATATATATATATATATATATATATATCATCTTCCTCATCTTCCTTCTTCTTCCCAAGACTGGGAGTAAGGTGCGTGACAAGCATCAGAAAAGAAAAGCATTAGAAGAATATAACAAAAGTCGAAAAGAAAGAAAGCCCAGCCTTACCGCTCCTCTGTACCATTAATTTTGTCCATCTGCCGCAATCAGAAAATCCACCCTAGAGCTTCAAATGGGACCGCGACGGGCCCTCCTCACTATGGTAAATTGTCAAGTGTAGGGTTCATCCCCTGGCCCCAGGTGGGCCACAACCATACCCCCTTACAACACCCGCCATTCTCTCCTATCCTGCACCTTTCTTCTCGCCTCTGCCAAACTCACATTTCTCTCTCCTGCAAACATTCCTTTACTGACTCAATCCACTTTTCTTCTCGGTCTCTGTAGCTGGTCGATTCCCAACACCTCACCACTATACATCCGCTTAACTCGACTACCATTCATTCTTTCCATGACCAAACCATCTCAACATACTTTCATTTATTCTCTCGTTTACCCTTTCTTCACACCACAGCAATCTCTCTAATACGTTCATTCCTCATTTTATCAATTCTTCTACACCTAGCACGCCCTAGGATTGACCATCTGAACACATTGAACTTTTTATATCTATACTTCTTATTCCAGACCATAGTCTCACTATACAATAACATACAGGTAACAACATACCTCATGGAAAACGCTAGCGGACTCCAGACTTAGTCCTTTACATTCACCAACGATTTATTTTGCACCAAGCCACCTTCCTGCCATTCCCAACTTTCCTACTACACTTTGCATCATCCTTCCCCTTTCATCCAACACATACCCCAAATATTTAAACTCAGACACTTGTTCCAGCTTGCTCTTACCATCTAACATCACTTCACACGGCTGTCCTCACTACAACCATAACCTTACTCTTACCTACGTTACTTTCAAACCCTCCTTTTACACATTCTGCCAAATATCTTTACCATTCCTCTCAAACTCTCTTCAGATTCACCTCACAGAACCATATATATATATATATATATATATATATATATATATATATATATATATATATATATATATATATATATATATATATATATATATATATATATCAGTGGCATAGCTAGATGTTTTCATTATAGTATAATATATATATATATATATATATATATATATATATATATATATATATATATACATATATATATATATATATATATATTTATATATATATATATATATATATATATATATATATATATTCTTCCTTATAAGAAAATTCAACAGTTTATTAGCCTTCCCATAATCTGGCGATTTTCGTTAAACTTCGTTATGTTTTTTAATAAGCGCTTTATGAGATTCACTTAAAGCCTGACCAATATTTTTCTTTAAAGTTTTTTGTTATTAGAAATAATAAACTAACGTCCATTTCTATCTAATATTAATAACTCAAAAAAAAAAAAAAAAAAAAAATAAAAATATATATATATATCTAAAAATATGGTAGTTTATATATATATATAAGTATATATATATATATATATATATATATATATATATATATATATATATATATATATATATATATATATATGTAAAGTATATATATATATATATATATATATATATATATATATTCAGGGTTCAAACTTTCTGGAAAGTCAGGGAAAGTCAGAAAGAAAAAAATTGGTCAGGGAAAGTCAGGGAAACGTTTTAAGATATGCTGAAAGTCAGGAAATTCCAAAAAGTCAGGGAAATTTTAAAATTTCAAAACATATGAAGAATGATCCATGGACCAAGTTGCATATTTTTTTATATTTTTTCTTCCTTACTGTATAATTGTGGAATAAGAGATGTATTTATTTGATAAAAAGGATGGGCAAGGAATGACATTCCATAAATCTACTATCCTGTTTCTTTCTATTTTTAGTTCACTATTATATCTTTTTCTTTTTAGGGATTTATACTTTTTTAGGTGTTTTTTTAAGGTTTGACGAAGTGATTTTGGATTTTTGTGCAGTTGAGTATTTATTATTTATTTATAAAATGACTTCAAACAAAAAAAATTAACTTTAACGACCAGTGGTTGGACGTCAAACTGAACCCACAGTTTATCAGGTGGTTGGGTAAAGGACTTGATAGTTCTAAGGCATACTGTAAAGTATGTAAAAAGAACTTTGATCTATCTAACATTGGACGCCAAGCTGAAGTTTCACATTCAAGAGGGAAAACTCATTTGAATTTAATCAATTGACGATTTAATCAATTTAATCGATTGACGGG
Source organism: Trachelipus rathkii (assembly GCA_015478945.1). Taxonomy (NCBI): domain Eukaryota; kingdom Metazoa; phylum Arthropoda; class Malacostraca; order Isopoda; family Trachelipodidae; genus Trachelipus; species Trachelipus rathkii. Next base: position 15,509 of record JABUQX010117246.1, on the reverse strand, counting down.
TTCACCTTCAGCTTTCAGCTCACGATACTACGTAGCACTACTTCACTATTAGTCTTTTAATGTTTCAAATTGTTTGGGAACTGTACAGTACAAAATACAAATATTCTAATGAATGGACATATATCACTTGTTTGATCACAGTCAGTAGTCTATATATATTTACTCAATATTGGTCCTATAAAAACAAAAAAAATGTATTTACACCCCATAAATGAACTTTATTCTAGCCTGCTTGATGTACGGTCTTCAGCTGTTGGTCTCTGAAACAAAAAAAAATACAACAGAAACAAGACTCTTGATAAAGAAAAGATACATTTAATAATGTATTAATTATACATATATAAACTAGAGTGCCTATACCGCAATCACAATCTATCCCCATTAGCAGGACCAACCATCATTGAAAAAATTTTCTGTTATGTGTTCTCATAATACAAATTTTAGTAAAAGTGTGTGCACTGAAAAGTATGCCATTCCATCAACTTCTAATCATACTCAACCGATTGTAAATGACCATGAGTGTTCTGTTAATAATCAACCAAAACCAGTTTATCAATCAGTTTCATCTTTTTGCATTAAAGATGATGTTACAAGGATCTGAAATACTATGGGCACTAAAGTATGATGATAAAACAAATGTCTTTAACCAGGTGTAGATATAGAGGAAACATTTTTCGGAATTAATGTTTCCAGAGAGGCGGTAGCTTCAAATTTTAAAATGGGGCCGATGAAATGTAAATATGTGATTAACCATGGACTTGCTCCCTATTTTTCTAGAAAGCAAAAGCACAATACATTCTACTTTGCAGTGAAGCTCATTCTACCCTTGAATTAAAATTCAAAATATTTTTGGATGGTGATTGTCTTTCTAAGAGACTTGATTAGTTTTTTCTTCTATAGTATCTGGGAATCAATGTTATGTGGAATTGTGGCAAATTATTAAATTAGGACTGATATTTTTGCATGGAAATGCGACAGTGGAAGGAGGGCTTTCAATTAGGCAATTTTAGTGGAGAATCTGAAAGAACATAGTCTGATTTCTCAAAGAACAGTGCACAATGCTATAAGATCTCATGAAAGTAATTATAAAGTTCCTTTCACTCAAAAAATGTTGACAAATGTAAGAGCCGCTCAGAGATATGAAGAACATCTCAAAGAGTCAAAAACAGAACCAAAAAGAAGAAGAGAATAAAAAGGTTGAAAAAGAAAATTATCCATACAGATCTATAAACTTGAGAAGAGAAAGTTAACCTAAATCTCCCCATTTAGAACTTTTGTGATCACAGTGGACGTTATTCACCTAGGCGATTAATGTAAGCTTTTAATTTATTTTCTTTTTGTATAAATAAAACTTTACTTTTGGAAAAAAATAAAAATGAGTGTGTAATTTTTATTGGAAGTATAGGTTATTTCATTAAAAAATATATATATTTTTACCATCCATGATGATGAACAGTTTTTAAGTAAATTTTCACATAATGTAAGAACTGAGTAAATAGGCTGCTGTATAATGATTTAAAGATATTTAATACGGCAAAATAACGAACTCGCTGGTCAGGAAAATTTGCAGATTTGTCAGGGAATGTCAGGGAAATTAAATTCAAAATTTCAGTGTGAACCCTGATATACATAAAATAAAATTGCAAGTGAAACATGGTTTCCAAAAAAAATTAAAAAAAAACTATTTATGACGCACGAAGAGTACGACGAGCGGGAGGCTCGCCTCCCTTAATATCATTGCAAGTATAGGATATATTTTATTTCGCTTCGCCTATGTGCGTAAGAAAGTTAAGCAGTGTATAGGGAGGCAAAGCATAAATATGTTCTTTTATGTTTTAAGATTTTGTAGATTAATTTTCTTATGGTTTCTTATTATATTAACATTTTTTATATTTTTTTAATTTGTTTTTCTTAATTATTAATTTGTTCTTATAAATAAGATAGGCAATGCCTATCCAGCCTATCCCTTAACTACACCACTGAATATATATAGTAGTATATAGTTATATATATATATATATATATATATATATATAGTATATATATATATATATATATATATATATATATATATATATATATATATATATATATATATGATTGCTTGATTCTAATAAAATTAATAGAAACTGCCAGCACGTATGATTTTTTCCAACTTTTTTTATTTATTTTTATACTTTCTATTTTTAATATCTATACTCTTACTTATTTAGCTGCCCATTTAAAAATATAACTTTTACTGGCACGATCACCGTTATGTTTTTCAAACTAAAGGAAACCCAAGGGTAATCCGCAATGATGGCAAGAGTTGGGGCCCCCTCAGCCTTGTGATAATGAGGGGGACTTTCATCTCCCTCTGTCACCAGTCGGCCCAAGCCCCATAAAAAAATAACGGGTGATTGAGAAAATAAATTTTTTTGTAGGAGGCTAAGCAGACAAGGGACAGAGGGAGGCTGAGAAACCCCGACTCTTGCCATCGTTGCGGATTACCTTGGGTATTCCTTTAGATATAAAAATCAATGATAAAATTATAAATATTTATACATATAAATATATATATATCGACAAATTTGTACATTTATATCTAGTTTTTATATATATATATATATATATATATATATATATATATATATATATATATATATATATATATATATTCTCATTAATGCTTGTTTTCAAACACATTTTAAATCAAACGTTCGCTATGAATATCTAATGTAATAGATTATTTACAACTGATGATCAAAATGAATTTACAATCACTGACTGTACCTTTGTAACTGATCATGTGTAAGTGAAATATCAATACTTGAGAGAAAATTATTAGAGGTTTTATTTCTTTAAATATATATATATATATATATATATATATATATATATATATATATATATATATATATATATATATTTTTTTTTTTAGTATAAAAATATACAAATACATATATAGTATATATATATATATATATATATATATATATATATCTGGCATATTTTTTTCTGTATTAAAAAACTTGCAAAATAATCTAAAAAGTTGCTTCACACAAAATTAAAACTCTCTTAAAAAAATTTTATTTAAAGTTTTTTATAATTTAAGAACATTTTGTTTACTGGGGTGAATTGTTGATAATCATAAAAAAAAAAAACTATATATTATTATTGAAAAAATAATTATGGCTTTTGATGTATCTATAATGAGAAATAAATATTCAACAACTCGTTATATCATATATTTTTCCCACAGATTGCTTACTTAATTTCTGACAACCATGGCTAATTAGCGTTACCGTCAACTTGGGGAGGGGGGAAAGCAAGTTAGTCTTGATAGTATAAGTTTCTAAACCTAACTTTTGAAACAAATTCCTATCAAATTTGGACGTTTTTCATCTCTAAGATTTGTAGAACGACAAGGGACGTTGAGCGGTAAGATTGTGTCCTAATTCAAATGTCATTCATTTTTATTGATATAGTTTAGGGATTTATAGTTTGCAAAATATTAAATATGTGAAAAACTGAGAAATTTTGCTAATGCAATAAATAATATTATAAACATTTTACACACTTCACTTTACGTTTATTCATCATTTTAGTTTATTTGCAGTATATTGGGAAAAAACTTTGAAAACCAAAATAGGGGCCCTAATTGTAAACAATTACCAAAATTTTTACAAAGTTTAAAAGGATATATTTTCCAAACCACATACAATTTGTAACTTTAATTTACTAAAAATGAATTTAGCTCAAAAAGTACAAAACCAGTAGGAGTAATTTAAAACAATTTGAACTATTTCAAAATTAATGAAAACCAATTTTAATATCATGAAAGTTCAAAATAAATATAAATCTAGAACACCAAAAAGAACATTTTTGAAGTGGTTTGAACCAACAAGCCAATCTTATGGCAAGTAATTGAAATATGAACATGTTCACATTTCAAGCAAACCTATTAATAAATTTATATTCTTGCAGATTATATGAGAATGATCAGTATCAGTAACCCAGTATGGTAAAATAGTGATTGTCATAGTAAATAGTAATTGTTGATTGATTTGTTGTAGCTTTGCTGTGGTAAATTACAAAATGTATTGTAAAAAAAATTTTTTTTGTAAGTGTCACAAAAGGTGGTTGGCCAATGATATGCTGCAAGAAAGCTTTGAAGAAAATAAATTGAATTTGCCTTCACCTTGTGCTGAGATAAGGAAAAACACCTATGACAGTATTCATTCCAGCAAATCTTATTCTACTAGCCTTTTTACAGGCCTAAATGCCAATGTTAATACCATACCTACAAGCCATGAGGCTACTGAAACCAAGCTTGATTCCAGTATTTCTATTAATTCTACATGTAATAGTGATGATGTGTCTGATTCTGAATCTTCAGTTGATGATTTTAAGGGCAAAGATTTTTTTAACAAAAATTGCTAATAAATTTATGGATGTTGAATTTGAATCAAGTGATATGCATGAGCATGTTGAAGCTTCTGGAGTTGCTAGTGTTGGATCATTATTGAAACAATGGGCTTTGGAAAATAATATTACCCATAAGGCAACTAGAGAATTGCTAGCCATATTAAAGAGCCATTCATGTTTTTCAAAATTGCTATCAGATCCTCATACTTTGTTAAGCACTACTAGAACAATAACAACTAGAGAAGTCCCACCAGGCCAATATTGCCATATAGGAATTGAAAATGGTATTATTAATACTGTTCCCACAAATATCAATTTAAAAATTTTAAAACTTCAAGTTAATGTTGATGGATTACCTGTCTCAAAGAGCTCATACAGCCAATTTTGGCCTATATTAGGATGCGTTCAGAATGTAAGTGATAAGCCTTCACGGGTTAATAAAAATGTCAACCAAATGGAAATGGAACAAGCTATGTCAGAAATGTTGTGAATGAAGTGAAGGATGCTATAATATAAAATACCCGTTACTGATCTTTGATATCTGGAGTGGAACACAAGATGAGATAACTACACTGAAACAGGTTCATGAGCTGGCAAACTGAAACAAGTCCCTGCGATAGCAATCAGGCATAGGCAACAATAGCACAGCAATGGCAATTAACATCCAGCAATAGCACAGCAATGTCAATTAACGTCCATCAATAGCACCTAAGCATAGCAAATAGAAAGGCAACATATATATTATTAACTCCAGTCATGATGATTTAAAATAAATAGGATATTAAGCGTAAGTGCATTACCCCAGGAAAATGGAAATCCCTCTATAAGGGTGCTGGTTATCTGCTTTGTTGGTTTTGATTGTAGATCTGAAGAGTTGAATAAACAATAACAGAATTAGGCACTTATGATTGGAGCAAAGACCAGAACACATAATCTAAAAAGAAATCAGAATTAGAAATCAAGTACAGAAATCTCTGTTATAAACTCACTTTTTCGAGGGTTGTGTTCCTCTTTCCACAGAGGTGGTCGTGTGTGATGTGGTTTACAATTTTATAATAACAAAAACTCACACTGGACAAATAATCAAATAGCCTGTGAATTGCCTATCTACAACTTTATATGTAAGATGCCTAAAGATATTAGCAATAGGGGGAAAAATCATCCTTATATTATGTAAATATAAATTATAAAAAAAAAACCATTAATAATATATTAGTGATACCCCTCATAAATATATAAGGGTGGCGTTAGAGCCACTGCGAACAGTGACCCCAACACCGTCCGGTAGTCTGTTTTATCAGGATAATCGACGCAGTCCAACACTGAATCATGATCGTTCTGACACTAATAATCGAGCCGATAACAAAGGTGTTCGAAGGTAATGACAGAAAATATCTCATTTGTGAGTATTGTGAGAAGTTGGGTCATAGGATGAGAGAATGCTACAAATACCTCAGTATTTGTAATTTTTGTAAGAAGGAAGGCCACATAAGGGCTGAATGTCGGTCATATAATTCTTCTTTGCCTCCTCAGAAGGCCAGCTGGGTCCAGTGTCCTTTTTTGCAGAGGACCACATCCCTTAATCATATGCTCAAATCGAGATTCTCCACAGGTACCACCTAAGAAACCAGTTTCGGGGGCAGTGAAGCAAATTTCGTCCCAATCATACAACAATTCCGAAAAATTGAGTCTTAGAGAAACAGAGCCTCGTCCTTCTGAACCATATGTAGATCCTTGTGATTTTTGCTCTTTGCCCCATTTCGAGGGACAGTGTTTAGGAATAACAGAGAAGGCTGATCATACGCAAGATCAACCTTTAAACTCCCTTCCTCCACGGAAATGAGTCATCTGGTGGAGAAAGATGTAATTGACTCAGTTACAGACAAGGAAAAAAATGCGATTAAGATAATTGAGAAAGATATTACGCTAAATAATTCCCCATTGTCACAGGAAGAACCTTCAAATTTAGTAGAAAGTAGATTACACACGGGACAACAAATAAATTTCAAATACTGTACAACTGATCCCTTGATAATCACTGTTGCATTTAGTCCAAATAGTTTGGGTTCATATGGCTGTATGATAGATAATGGAGCCGGAGTGAGTTAATCAGCACCGAATTAGCTACCAATCAGTTGAAACACATTACCTTGAATCTTGCCTCAGTAATTGGAATAAAAGCCATTAATGGTTTGGTACGTAACCACATGGTTCCCGTTGATTCTTATTTAGAAACGCCTTTATTCTTTCCTAATCAATTTGTTACAAAACCCGTGATTCTCTTAATAATTCCAACTGAATAGATGCCGGAGTTAATGGTCTTGGGAGCATTAGCTTTAAAAGAATACAACTTGCTTCCTGACTTCACAACCAGAGAATTGATGCATCAAGAGGGAAATGAAATGGAATCTATAGCCAAAGATCATAGTTTATCAATTCCTTTTTTAAATTGCTTAAATGGAAATCAATTATTATTGCCCCTTTTTCGTGTCAAATGGTGGAGGTAAAAAGTATTTCAGAAGTTCTTCTGTCTCTAGTCGGTTTTAAAGGCCATTCAAAAGGCAATCTTACTTCAATCTCTGGAATTTTGGATTTATTGTCTCCTAATCAGGTTGCTGTTATGAATCATTCTGAAAATGAACAATATCTTCGAAAAAATACTATATTGGGTGAAATGATGACCATTGCAGAAGAAAGTAATGTTCAAGTTAAAACTTGTGAGATTCATACCTCCAACATGAAAGCTGTTCGAAGTCAAGAGATTTGGACACCTGGAAAAAATCTTGGAGGAGTTTTGTTTTTCTGAGATTCCTATTGATGGAGCTCAGAAGCAGTCTTACTGGAGTACTGTTGAAACATCAAGCCGCGTTAAGTTTTGGAGACCATAACGTGGGTGTGCCCAACAACATTGCTCACACCATAGAGGTGGAAAGTTCTCGGTCGGTTAGATTACCAGTCCGTCGATTCCAAGGACCATTAGCTCAGAAAATCGAGCAACAATGTAGAGAATTGCTGGAACAGGATATTATCAGTCCTAGTAAATCACCTTATTCGGCTCCCGTGATCCCAGTCAGAAAACTGGATGGTAAGTTGCGATTATGTATCAATTATCGTAAACTTAATGATGTCACCAAGACTGACTCATTCCCGTTGCCAAATCTGATTGATATGATTTACAATATGCATGAGAATGTATATTTCTCCGCCATCAACCTCGTCCGAGGATATCAAGTTTTAATGGAGCTAGATAGTGTCGAGAAGACAGCGTTTTCCACTCCGTTTGCCCAGTATGAATATTTAAAGATGCCCTTTGGGGTTAAATACGGACCAGCCACTTTTCAACGTGGCATGATGCTTGCCCTGATCCAAAGTGATGGTATACTTAGACAATATCATTCTTAGTAAGACCATTGAAGACCATTTAATCACTCTGGGCCAAGTACTTTCGGCTCTGGAGAAGAATGGGTATAAATTAAAACCTAGTAAGACTCGTCTTTGTCGTAAGGAGGTGGAATTTTGGGGACATCATATTTCAAATAAAGGAATCCTTCCACTGCAGAAAAATGTAAAAGGAGCATTAGATTTTCCTGTCCCGACCTCCATGAAACATCTTCGTCAATTTTTGGGTATGGTCAATTTTTATAGATGCCATATCCCCAACTGTTTACAAATCAGTAAGCCATTGTCGTGTCAAACGGGTGGCAAAAATATTCAATGGACCCCTGAATGTCAGCAAGCTTTCGATGAATTAAAGAAGGCTTTGGTTAATCCCTATTTATTGGGGTTTCGAGGTTACAGCCCTGATGTACCCCCCATGGAGTTACATGTAGATGCTTCTGATCTGGGTGCAGGTGCTTGTCTTTCTCAGGAACAGAACGGCGAACGTAAGCCTATAGCTTTTATTTCCATGACCTTCAATGGAACCCAACGTAATTATGGGATTTTAGATAAGGAATTTACTGCATTGCAGGGCCATTAAGTCTCTTAGACCATGCCTTCGAGGTATTAAATTTGTAATTTATACTGACCACATGCCCTTAATTTATCTGCAGAACATGAGCCTTATCGATTGTAGGTTGGCTCGGACTATGGAAGAATTAAACTATGATTTCGAGATAAGACATATATCCGGAATAAAAAATATCGTTGCTGATGCTTTATCTTGTTCTCCGGTGAATGAAAATTTAGAGCTTCCAGACAATTCATTAATAGAATCCATCCTGGATGGTTATTTTCCCATCAAGGTTCCCGGAGTAGGGGATTCTTTGTATAAATGTTTGTCAATTTTTCTATATGGTGCCATTGATCGACATATTGAACTTAGAAATGTCCTTGTGGTTATTAAAACTTCCGGGGCAAATGCCAATTCCAGAGGTAATTACAGCATTTACTGAAATTTTCAAAGTAAATGTTTATGTTTACTACAGTGCTATCAGCCTATTATATATGGCAGTCAAGTTGAAAAGAAGGGGTGTCACTTGAAATGCTTGGGTGGCATTCATTATAACTTCCTTATGCCCCCTGGTGAAGGTGGATAGTTGTTGATGAAGAAGTATAATGAATTAGATCTCTATTCAAAGGATTGTTGAAAATCAAAGTAAAAAAATTTCTTTCTATCTCTTTCTTTAAAAAGTTGAAATCTTTTGAAAAAACTTTCACTCAAGTAAGTTACCTTGGAATACCAATAAAAAGTATAAAAGAGTTGATTTTGTTATGTCATTGAGAGTGATTCCAAGTTGAATGCAATCGAGTTAATATATCATAAACTTACATAAAGGATGGTTATGTGATTATGCAAAACATAAAATGGTACAATGAACCCATTTTACTAAATAAAATATCAGTTTAAAATGGTACAATGAACATTATTTTACTAATAAAAAATAAAACAAAATGGTACAATGAACCCATTTTACTAAATAAAATATCAGTAATGTTAATAAAATAATTTTTATTAAAATACAAAATTGTACAATGAACCCATTTTTTTAAATGAAATATTATTCGTAATATTAAAATTTTGGTCGAAAATGATTATTGCTAATTTATAAAAATATATCCATAAATTTTTATAATTGAATAATGAAACACTACGACCATGTTTAAAATTATATTTGCTGTGGGCTTAATAATTAATCATTTTGTATTTTTGTAGGTATAGATTGTGTGTGGATCAGCACTTCTGATCTCTATATTACTACACACAATCATCTTTGCTATTGACAACTTCATCAAGCCTTTGTTGCTAGCAATCGGAAATTGCCCTGTTCCAAAACGAAAAACAAAGTCTTCGACGTCAATATGCATACATACTAGAGTTGATTTTTCTTCTGGCTGTAAACTTTCAGAATGTACTGACAGAGAAAAATCCTTAATGACCACCACAATAGATTGTGATTATATGGTCTCTGACCACAATAGCTTGGGAGGCAACCGAGTTAAAACAAGATGGAAAAAAAGACATTGGTATTTGCACCATTGTTTACATATAATGTTGAAGGTATACCCTCCATTATGTCAGAAATTATGGAGATTGTTAAAAAAGTCAATCCCAGAGCTCGGGTTTATTTGTTAATACCTCCATTGCAGGACTTATATTTTAATAAGAAAAGAATAATTAGAGATTGGGGTTTTTCGTTTCCCGGATATTTCATCAATGATCTGAAGCTGTTTCCTGAAAAAATGCTCAATCATTCATTAGACATTTTTACTAAATTTGAGTCTTTGGCCTCTGCACAATACAACTGGCCCATGAAAAATACCTTACGTGGGAATGAAATCCAAGATTTTCATTACAGCATAGACCGAGATAATCGTGAGAGCATAAACACTCCTCATAGACTATTTTAAGAAATAACAATTGGCCATGAAATCTCCTTTACTTCCTGATGGTCTGCATCCAAATAAAAAGTTTCTCATAGCACTGATGGGAAGATATAAGACGTCCTTCCTGATCCGACGATTTCAATTCGAGTTGGTTGGTCAAACTCCTTCACAACCTCGTCAATTGATCACCTCAGGTAGGCCAAGGGAAACCAATATTTCAACGATTCGTGAATCTTCAACTACTACTGCATGTTCATCAATCTCAGGTAGACTCCAATTTCCGCAACCTTCTTCAGTTGCTTTACCCACTGCAGCGGTAGAAATATCATTAGACGATACCGCAACCACAGGAACTGATCATTTCCCTTTGTCGGATTTGGATCAAACTAATTATGGGTCTCAGTCTCAAGAGTTATACGGACTTTCTTATTATTCTTCACAAAATGAGCCTCAAGCTTTGTGTTCATATAAAGCTGAATCTTATAATTCTGTTATTTCATGCAGTGGTTCAGCTTTTTCTAATGTAGATCATACAGAAAATCCTACATCATCCTTTGATTGATGGATAAGACATATCCAGCGCCATAGTATCCGGTGGGCTCTTAAACAAATGGATTGGGATCAAATGACTCCAGAAAAGCGACGCCATGCTTATTATCATTGGTTGTATGTTCTGAGAGATGAGAAAGAATTGGCAGAGGATCTAAGCTAAGCAAAGTTGTATGAAAAGGATTGTTATATGACACATACCAGAAAAATTCCTGTTGTCATAATTATATATATTGCTGTTGTTTATTTATGCAGCTAAGAAAAAGCTATATTAAAAATATTATATGATATTAAAATGATTATATTAAATATATAATGCTGCTGTTCATTGTTGCAGCTGAAAAAATAGATTTTATATTGCTATATTGTATTGGATATATATTGTTGTTCATTGTTGCAAATTAAATAAATTTAATATTGTTGAATATTAATAAATTACAGCCTTTATCAGATGAAATTCCAATGCATCCCTGTCAAACAGCTTGTCAAAACTCACCACCATTGTCAATTTTCAATTGTCGATGTTGTTGAAAGTAAGGTGGGTTTTTTTAGATTTAGTGCGGGGGAATGTAAGGGAACTCATTACTCTTTTACTTGGTTATTCTATATTTTATCTTATGAAATGGTAATGATTGTTAAGTGGAGATATTCACTTTAAGAAATGAATATTCAATGTGGATGGTAATAGATGTAATTGTCATATTATATTCTATTATCAACAGTATCAGAAATTCAGCAATATACTAACCTATTTATTACTTTCAGTTAGATGCTGATATTAGTAATTATATTAATGAAACTTTGTCTTTGATAATTTATAAATTTAATTAAATAAACGTAAGATTAAAATAAAACAAATTAAGATATTGATACTGGAAAGCTGTTATTATATTGCAAGAATTTACATGCAAATTGATGTCATCAACAAATCAGGATAATTTTGAATAACAGGTGTGTACAATCACTCCAATTTATTGTAATCTTAATGAAATTAATATATTGACATAAAAGTTGAAAATGTAAATAATAAAAGCATTTATAAATATAACTAATGTAATAAAAGAAAAACATTATTATTAAATATATTACAAACCTTAAATTTCCTGTCTGCACCAAAGTATCATTGCAGGAATTCTGGGAACGTTGTTGGTTCCATCGTATTTCTGTAAAAGAAACTAGGGTAAGTCATAAAAATGATTCCATAAAATTAAATTAAATAAAAGACTACTTTGTAAGAACTAAAACATACTTATTATATAGGAACCGGGTCTTGGATTGAAGAACCTATTCTGGGAATATAAACCGGGTCTTGGATTAAAGAACCTATTTTGGGAATACCAAACTATTCTGAAAAAGAAACTGCAGCGAAAACCTATTTTGGGAAAGAAGCTATAGAACAGAACCTATCTTTGAAATAGAGGTGTACCGGAATTACATCTTGAAAAAATCAGTTTATAGTTTTCATTAGAAGAAACTAACTTACCCGTAGAAGAAATTAACTTGCATTTATAAGGTTTATTACATCTTTGTCTACTACACTAGCCTGTGAATTGGAAATCTACATCATAATTCTACTAAAAATCTACTATGAGAAATTATACTCATTACTTACCAGAAAATCTTTACTTCGTCAATTAATCATAATTCTCCCATTTTAGAGAATTATTTTAAGTTGTTAAACTATTAATATTTTATAATGTTATTCGTTATACTAGCTCTTTTCTCAGAGCAATTCTTTAATTTTGGATCAGTCAGGAAAATCCTGACATTAATCCAAGTTGTACATTATTAGTTATATTAAGGTCGTGTTTTCTTACTTTTCTATATCATATATTAAAATATGGTTTTATAACAGAATCTTTTTTTTCTCCCACTTTGGCTATCTGTGCTTATTCTATTATTTAATAATTCGTGGAAATACTAGAAGGAATTGTACGTAAACAGAAAAATCAATCTGGAATAACTCAACTGAGTGGACTACACAAAGTCTTGCGATACTACCCACCGGTAGATAGACAATAATCGCTCTCGTTGCTAAGACAAATATCGTCTTGTCCATCTGTGATGCGAAATACCTTCTATTTCTTTTTCTGTCGTTCACAAACTTGGACAGTGATACTTGTTTTTTTATTTCATTTCTAATTTCGATAATCTTTAATTCTCAGAATTCTTCATCAACATTTATCAACCTGGAGAGCAACTATTATCTTTCCATAAGTTGCTCAGGTTGTCTCATAGCTGTAACCTTGTAGTAGCCAGCCAGCATATATACTTAATAGCTAACATAATAACATGTATAACCAATAATATATAGCATATGTAGCAACTGCTGCTGCATAACTGCTGCTATGTAACAGCTGCTGTAACCATGTAGCCTTGTAATAGTATGTAGCCAATACAGATGTAGCCAACAGCCAACTAGTATAACCAATAACCAGCATAGTAGCTGTATGGCAACAACTTAACTTAGCTATAGCATATCGCTGCTGTAGCTGCTGTTTTCTTTATAACATAACCAATATGCCATATGTATGTAGCAGCATATGTATACTATAACTCTATATATATATATATATATATATATATAGAGAAGAAGAGAGAGAGAGAGAGAGAAATTTTTTAAAATATACTTTTCAATTAATCATCATCGTCAAAATACTAAATATACATCCATCACTATTATATATATATATATATATACATATAAATATATATAACATATATATATATTTATATATATATATATATATATATATATATATTTATATGTGCTCGTTCTTTAAATGTATATATATATATATATATATATATATATGGTATTAAGATTGTATGAAGATTATTAGTAATTGTAGTTACTTTATGGTACCGTATACATGATTACCTTTTTTTTTTTAAAGAGCAATGCATTGATGAAGAAAGTTTGATGCAGTTGGAACCAGCTGAATTAAAAGATTTAGTGCCAAAAATTGGGCACCGTGCAAAATTAAGATCTCTTATTGTTCAACAAAAAAGTAAGATATCTGTTTCTGTAAATGCTGAGAAACGTCTATCAGATGAGCCAAATTTTGAGTGGAAAGATCTTTCACCATACAGTCCATCATGTCTCTCTGCATCTTCTGATGATACGCTGTCAATATCAGACTATGAGAAACTTAGAAGCTTTGATGTTGCAAAGTTAATAGATCTCAAAGAACCAAACATTTATCATCTGTTAGAAGAAAAAAAGGGTCTAGATCGCCTGCAGAAGAACTGTTTAGCCAGACATTTTGTAGAGAAATTGATAGAATTATTTGGACACTACATGAAAAAGGAGGTTATGCTAGCAGCAGCAAAGAAGATAGCTGATACTTATTGTGATCTAAGACCATATGTAATTATATTTATGTATTTTAATATTGTTAATAGATGATAGGTATTTAGAAGGCTACCGATATATATATATATATATATATATATATATATATATATATATATATATATATATATATATATGCTTAACAAATAACAACGCTGCTGCTGCTGCTGCTGCTGCTGCTGCTGTAACCAGCCATATACGAACGCCATATCCATATATACTCTGACCTTTCATGGTGGTGGGAGGTTACCTGACAGATGATGTGAATGTGGGAAGTAAAGTTGTGGATCAGGATTGCGGGATATGTAGATGGATAATCTTAGGGGTGTTTTTAGGTGTGAGGAAAGATTGATAAGATGAGAGGGCCAGATGCATTAGGGAGTTGTGGTGTGGTGTAAAATATTAGTATAAATGAGAGTATATTGGAATTGGTATCTCAGATGTGGAGAGAGAATGGATGGAGATCGATTGGTTAAGCTGATATATAGAGATAGGTGTGTTGGAAATGGTACGGCTGGAAGGCCAAAGAAGAAGTGGTGAGGCCGTAAAAGAATGTCTGAGTGATAGGAATGTTGATGTTTAGCAATCGAGAAAAGGTGCTTGATAAGAGGGAATGGCGTGGTTTTGTGAGGGGACGTGGCTGTGGGCTTGGCCCAAGGGATGAACTTGGCTTTTGACAAATTACCACAGTGGGTGGTTGTCACGATATATAAAGCTTCAGGACGGATTTCTGCCGTGACAGTTTCCCACTTAAGGGTAGGAGGGGATGGTATAGGGAGGGGGAGCTTTCTTTTCGACTTATGATTTGAGAACATTATATCGCTATTATTATTATTATTATTATTTATTATTATTATTATTATTATTATTATTATTATTATTATTATTATTATTATTATTATTATAAATATTTATATATATATATATATTATTATATATATATATATATATATATACCATATACTTAATATATATATATATATATATATAACATATATATATATATATATTTTCCTAACTTTCTCTTATCTTTAACTGCTATTTGCTATATATATAAACTTGTTTTTAAAGCAATTTCTTCTCATATATAACTGTGGTATTTTACTTCTTCTAAATGTTCAACTTCTTCTGGTCTATTGGATCAAAGACTTAAAAATTGGCGGAAGAAATTATCAACACATGACAAAAAGATTTTGAAAAGGGCTGAACTACCAGTAAGTAATGTATTATTTACTTCATATAAGGGTCACTGCCACACTTACCATCACTGCCCAATGAAATGTTAATAATATGTGCATTTCTTTTTTCAGGAAACCTTGAATGCAGATTCTGAAGGGGAACATTCTCAGAATTGGAAATTATGGTTACAGGA
>JABUQX010117245.1:0-70000 GCA_015478945.1 Trachelipus rathkii | reverse complement strand
GTATTTCCCTATTGAGGCGGGCTCGAGTTATTTAAAGAATACCAAAGTGTAAGGGAAGTTAAATTATTTATTATTTTTTTATTTAACTAAAGAATACCATCAGGGTAAACCGCAAATGATGGCAGATATCGGTCTCTCGGCTTCCGGTGACGACGGGGGACTTCGTCCCCCCCCTCTGCCCCCCGTCGGCTCGAGCCCCCTAAAATGCATAATGATTTTTTTTAAAAAAATACCAACAAAAATTGCAAAAAAAAAAAAAAAAAAAAAAAAAAATTAAAAAAACCCCAAATTTTTTTTCTGATTCAAAAATATATTTTGTCTTTTACTGTAGTGCTGACCAGTTCTCGATTACATGCATGTCAGCTTTAGACACTTACCTTGATATTATTATTATTATTATATATTATTATATTATTAATATGTATTATTTTATATTATTATTATATTATTATATTATTATATTATTATATTAATTAATAAATTCATACGTCCTGAAAGAATTTCCTTTAAAAATTTAGCGAAGAAAAGATAATGCGTAATAGAAATGCCTTTTTACAAAAAAAAAATCGCAACTCAAAAATCAAAAGGCCTTACGCTATTCATTAGCCAAGCTTAAGAACAATAGTATTGCAAAAGGGTGTCAGAAGTTTATAAAAAAATACCAAAAATATCTTTGTCTGTGTATATAGGAAGTGGCTATATAATAAATATATATAATATATAATAATATATATATAAATATATATATATATCATATATATCTAATATATATATATATTATATATATATATATATATATATATATTATAATATATATATAATAATATAATATATATATAATATACATATATATAATATAAATGTTATTGTTAAACATTGCAATTAACCGCAATTAATACATATATGGAATGAGATAGATACAAATTATATAACATATATATATTATATATTATATAATGAATATATATATATATATATATATATATATATATATATATATATATATATATATATATATATATATATATATATATATATATATATATATATATATATATATATATATATATATGGCTTAATAGAAGCATTTATTGTGCTATTCCCATTACTTACAAATTTTATTTTGTGTATAAATTTATTGTGCATGACTAGTGTCGAATTCTCCTCTCTTAATTATTTAATGCGAAAAATTCTGCAATGCAAACATATGTTGCGAAGAAAACACATATATTAAAAGAGCGTGTATCCCCTCAGCTCATTAATTTAGTTTCACTAGTGAGATTATATATATAAAAACGAAATCTGTTATTATATGTATGTATTAACGAGTGTATGTATGTATGTATGAACGAGTGTATGTATGTATGAGGTTACTACAGACACTCGATGTATTACACGCCAACTATATTAGCATTAAACGCTGTGCTATCTTCATCAACAGAGCAAATCCGTTGAATGAACGCTTGCGTGAGTAATTTATATTAAGCTCGGTAAAGTATTCCCAATTTGGGTAAGATAACGACTCAGACCTCTTTAGCTTAATTGAAGAAGATCATTTAATAATACCATGAAAGGCTCCGGGAAGATGTAAGACTTTTAAATAATCGTGATTACAGGATGAAAAATATCCGAATTTTCCTTGAACTCTAATTTTACGGCATAGTTAATTAACACGTATTAGTCTAGTTATGAATTTAAGATCATTAATTTTAGTCTTATGTAACTAGACTACTAGCACGATACAACAACACATAAAAAAGTAGTAATAATTAGTCTAGTTATCAGTACTAGAGCGCTAATTATAGTGTTAGATAACTAGACAACTAGCAAAAATACAATACAAACTAGTGACTAAGGTCTAGTTATCAATACAAGAACATGACTACTACTACTATGTAACCAGACTACTAGCACTATACAACAACACTTACAATTAGTAATTAGTTAGTCTAGTTAACGATACAAGAACATTAATTCGTGTTATATAATAACTAGACTACTAGCACAATGCAACAACACAAACAAGTAGTAATTATATAAACCTTTATTTAGCTTATTATTCTAGATACCATTTATTAAACCATCTCACCATTACGAGGAAATTTATTCCAGAATTATGTAACCAGACTTGAACAAAAAAAAGTTCACAAACAAATACAAATTATTTATAAACCTTTAGACTAATGTTAGCCGACGCACCAGGTGCGGTGCGGTGCGTGCTGCTCTCATTTTGGTGCGGTGCGGTGCAGTGCAGCACATAAATACAGTGTACTGGTGCAGTGGGATTTTTTACAAAATAGAGGTGCGGTGCGGTGCGTGATGTGATGTGATGCGGTGCGGTGCGACAAAAATTACTTTTGGTGCGGTGGGTGGTGCGCATACCCTAGTGCGCTGCGGTGCGGTGCGCAAATTTCCGGTAGCTTCAACTCATGTCTCTGTTTTGTAATCTAACCGAATTTGTTACCTAATGGTTTGGGCTCTGTTGCAATCTACTACTTAATTTATCTATTCTGTCTATTTATCACCTAATTTATTTATTTATTTATTTATTTTATTTATTTATTATCACCTAAACGAAGTAAATTCCCTCGCTTTTTCAATTTTCTGAAATCATCATTCTATATGACTTCAATTTTCACCACTACCAGTGACTTTCCGCTTTGTCTCAAGATGCATCTTTCATTATTTCTATAGAGAATAACCTTGAACAGATACTCAATTATACCTATACTCATAACATACTATATATTATATATATAAATATATATATTATATATAGATATATATATATATATTTATATATATATATAACTTATATATAATTATATATATATATATATATATTATATATATATATATATAATATATATATAATATTCAAAATACTTATGGCAATTAAATGTAATCGTTTTATTTATATATGTTTATATTATTATTGCTTTCTTCAATGGCTGCGAAGCCGGTAAAATTTTTGGCCAGCTCAGACTCAAAAGTTCCACAATCTTAAAATTCCCGGTTCCGGTTCCGCAGCCATGTTTTCTACTTATTAATTTTATGCTTTCCTTTTTAGATTCATCTCTTTTCGAGTAGAAGACATTTAATTTTTTTCATCCTTATAAAGTAGGTAGTTATTCACATTCTTTCGAAGATTTTCTTTCCCCTGGTATATTTCATCAAGGTACTCTGAAATTACACATTCTTTCATTAAAGTACTCCGAAATAACAAACAGTCTAAAAGTACTCCGAAATGCGAGTCTCTTCCATCAAAGCACTCCGAAATGACAGTCTCTTTCATCAAAGGACTCCGAAATGACACAAATCTCTTTCATCAAAGAACTTCGAAATGACTGTGAAATTCATCAAAGTACTCCGAAATGACACAGTCTTTTTCATTAAAGTACTCCGAAATGACAATCTTTTTCATCAAAGCACTCCTAAATGAGTCTCTCTTCATCAAAGTACTCCGAAATGACCATCAAATTCATCAAAGTACTCCGAAATGACCATCAAATTCATCAAAGTACTCCGAAATGACCATCAAATTCATCAAAGTACTCCGAAATGAGTCTCTTTCATCAAAGTACTCCGAAATGAGTCTCTTTCATCAAAGTACTCCGAAATGACCATCAAATTCATCAAAGTACTCCGAAATGACCATAAAATTCTCATCAAAGTACTCCGAAATGACAGTCTCTTTCATCAAAGTACTCTAGAATGACACAGTTTCCATATAAATAGCTGATAATTTTGTTTCATATTCTTTAATATAAAGTAAAGTAATAGAATGAGTCTTATATAGCTAGTACTTGTACTTGGGTAGGCCGATGTACCGATGCAGTGTGTGGTGCTCTCATTTTGGTGCTGTGCGACATCCTGGTCCGGTGCGTAAAGATGACGGAAAGTGCGGTGCGGTGTTCGGGCAACCCTATCTTGTAAAAAAAGTTGTTAGTTATGGCAAACTAACAATATGATTAAAGTGAATATAAATAATGAAAGCTTCGACCGGGTGAGATCTCGAAGTTGATCAATTTTGTGGAACTAAGTCAGAATAATGGACAGATTAGTAGAATAAAAATCAGTTCTCTAAGCCGCCCATTTTATATCCGTCAACCATTAGCTACTATTTTGTATGAAACTCGGACCATTTATATTTAGATCGGAAGATCACACAAAAAAAAATAAAAAAAAAAATAAATAAATAAATAAATTTAAGGAGCACGAAAACTTTCTTGTAGCGTCTTTTTTTTATTTTAAATAATTTATTTAATTTATTATTTTTACTTATTTACAATACAAAAATCTATAGCATATATATTATATATATTTAGATATTTTAGCATATTTTAACGAACTTTCCAAAATTATATATGTACTAAAGTTATATATATATATATATATAATATATCTATATATATATAGTATATATATATATATTATATAGTATATATAGTATATATATATATATACTATATATTATATATATATTATATACGTATATATAAATTTATTCAAAACCTATAATAAATTAGTATATAAGATACTTTCAATCTTAAAAGCTTATATATATATATATATATATATAACATATATATTATATTATATTTCATATATACAATTACAAATATATATATATATATATAATAATATTATATATAGTATATATATATATATATTATACATTCTTTTTGTATTCTAAAGACTCTTGGACGAGCGAGGAGTCTTAGCGAAGTCAGACTCCGAAAACATAATAGACTCTAAAAATCTTGATTGCAAGTAACTCTTTTTCAGAATATTACATAACCAAACTAATTCTCTCTTTCCTTGGACAGTTTGACAGGTTTTACCTTTCTTTGTGAATATTTAATTTAGAAAAATATTAAAAATATCATGTATTAAGGCTATTACTTTTCACTTAAAAGAGAAAATACGTCTTCCACAATGTTAATAAACAGTACTTAATTAAGTAATAACAGTTATATGTTTAATCCCGAATCTGCAAACACACACACACACACACACACACCATATATACTATATATATTATATATATATATATATATATATATATATATATATATATGATATAGTATATATATAATATATATACTACTATATAATATATATAGTATATACTATATAGGCTTATTTCAATTTTTCGTCTGAGCTTCGATATTCGATATTTTGAAATCATCGATATATCGATATATTTAAAATCATCGATATATCGATATCCAGCGATAATAAACAAAAAATCGCCTATTTCGGATTTAGACCATGTAGGATTAAGTTGACTTCGCTTGTGCTGTGCAAACTTAAATTAAAAGTATTTATTTATTTAGTGAGTTTTAAATATTAATTTGGTATTAAATACACATTTATAATGAGAATGGCCTTTAAAAGCCTTCCTAAAGCATTTTCATTGCAATTTACAGAGAATAAAGCAGGTAAATAAATATGCAAAATTTTTTAAGTTAAAAAAGTACAATTTTTTTAAATTTTCTAATGACGAAAGATTCAAAATAACTAGGGGACAGTAAGTCACTACTATGTACTTATATAATATATAATATATATATATACTATATATAATACATATAATATATATAAATATATTATAAATTATATACATATATGACTATACTTCACTGCCATATAGGGGCTCGGCCGAGCCCCCTAGAAAAGGAGTTTACCCCTTTTAGGGGCTCGAGCCGATGGGGGGACGAAGTCCATGTTTCATACCCCGGAGTGGATGGTCGGTCAGGAACGCCCCGCGGACACCCACAAGAACCAAAAGAAGCGGGAGTTCCAGAAGACGCATCCCGTAGGGGTGATAAGTCCCCCCTAGTCCACCTAGAGGCCGAAGAGACCCCCGGACTACCTGACATCGGGACGTGTGATCTACCCGTGCCGGTATTCGGTTCAGTTTTAAACACCCCTAAACACTCTGGGCGCATTATTTTTTTTCGGTCAAAGCTTTCTTTTTTTCCTGTGCCAGCGCATATTGCAACAATGTGATATCGCCATTACTGTAGGGCTGTTGTTCCATGTTAGTTACATATCGTTCAGCTTTTAGACCACTAACCCTACTATATTACGTAAATAAATTATATATATAATAATATCTATATATTATGTATATTATAATATATATATGATATATATACTAGTATATATATAATAATAATCATATACGTTTTATAATATCGAATTATATCATATATATCAATACTCGAATCGATGATATGTCACCTATCACACAAGCCCTCGATCCCCTTCAACGTAAATAATTGAATCTTTGACCGTATATAATTATATATATATAATATATAATATATATATATATAAATATACTACATAGTTCATATATCATATAATAATATATATAATATATATAAGTTTAGCTGGGTGTCATATTTAGCTTCTGTAACGCACTGCTTCAGTAAAATTTTTTTAAAACGTTCGAATTTGTCCAAGCGAAACACTTGGATAATCTAATGGTTCTATATAACAAAGCAACGGTCTCACTTCAGCAATTTAAGACATATCCAAACACACACATATATTCAATCATTTATGCGCGCAAGCACACACACAACACACACACCACACACACACACACATATATACCTACACCCCTATATATATAATATATATATAATAGCTATATATATACTAATATGATATAAATATATATTTATATAAGTAATATATAATATATATTACTTAGAACAATATTTCTTATAAACTATATATACTATATATTATAATATTATGATATATACAGCTCATTAGCGAAGAGATTGAAAAAGGAAAAATGAAAATTATAGTTAATTTCTACGTTAACTGTCTTTGAAAAACGCAAAGAAAGACCGCACGATTCTTAGTATAATCACATAAAGGCTCAATACAGACGCAATAAGAAAGAAAAAATCTACCTTATTAAGATTCTTATAATATATACATATAATATAATATATTATATATATATCATATATATACCTACTATATATATAATATATATCGTATACAGGATATCATGTAATATATTATATACATAAAGTACCAATAAGTATATCATTATATCGAAAGCCAAGGGCCCGCGGTTAGATCCCCCTTCGATCCTACGTACAATACCTAGAGAATTCTCCCTCCTAGACATAAGGCTATGCCAGTGAGGCTGAGAGACTTATACACTAATGTATATATATACATATATATTATATATACATATATATATATAATTAATATAACTATATATACTATACCTATATATATATTATTATATATTAGTATAGTTATGAAATAGATTATATAATAATATAATATTACTATATATAATTATTGAAGCTTGGTGGAAAGCCAGACAGAGAGACAAAGAGAGCAGAGAGAGAGAGAGGAGAAGAGAGAAAGAGAGAAGACGAGGAAGAGGAGATAGACTAGAGAGAGAAGAGAGACAAGAGAGAGAGAGAGATAGAGAGAGCAATTGTAATCTGATTCCATTCATAATATAATTTGACAAAAATTCTTTAAGGCATCCTTTTCCCGATGAACTAATACTTATTATAAATACAAAAACTCTGCAAGAGACATCGAAATGATAGATTAAGATTTGCGCACACCCGTTGGTCTTTTACCTTATAACTTTTTTTCTCTTCAGAGTATTTTAACGTAGATAATACTATACTTATATATAAAAGTTATATTATATATAATATATATATATATATATATATAATATATAATATAATAATTATATATATATATATATATATATATATATATAGCACGTATATATAATAATTATATATATAATATATAGTATTAATGAAAGTGAAGGTTGTGGAATAGCCATTAAAAATAAAGTTAGAGAGATGAGAGAGAGAGAAAGAGAGAGGAGCAACGAGAGAAGACGAGATGAGAGCAAGTAATCTGATTCGATCTAAGTAATGACAAAATGCTTATAGCATTCCCTTTTCCCGATGAATAACTCTTTATTTTTAAGCAATAACACATTAAAAACTGAGTTTCATTCCAGTTCCAAAGGTAATATTTTCTCGCTTAATATACGAAATTATTAAAAACCAATAAAAAATTTCTCCAAATATTTACTTACAAAATTTCAATTTATTATTAGAAAAAATAAAAAGCATATCGTACGTAAATCAACTCTCTAAGAGAAGCTTTTAGCCTATTTTACCTTTCTCCAGCGTCCGTACCGTGCTCACCTGTGAAGAATTTATTTTTCTGCACATTGAAAGAAATCGAAGGATAGTAATAAAATAACGGCTTTATCTTTTAATAATTATTTTCTATAATTTTAAGTAAATTTGTATAAAAAGTTCAAATTATCATAATAGTTCTATGAATCAAAAATAATTACGAACAACATTTTTTAAAAAAATAGCTAATATCTGGAAACTATCTATGAGTAAAGTGTAAATTTCTGAAAATTTAAGATATATATATAATATATACCTAATATATAATATATATACGTATACTATATATATATATATATATATATATATTAATATATATATAGAATATTATAATATCTATATATATAATATATACTATATATATATTATTATTAATATTAATTTTTATATACTGTATAAATATAATATATAAATATACTTATATTAAAAATATTACTATATATACTATATATACTATATATATATATATACTTACATACTTACACTATTATATATAAAATATATCTTCCTCTTTTCTATCCCACTGACATATACTATAGAAATATATACTATACTATATATATATAATATACTTATATAAATATATATTACAATACTATATATCACAGATATATATATATATATATATATTAATATATACTATATATATATATACTGATACCTTCATATATATATATAATATAATATAATATATAAGTATATATATATATATATATATATAGTATATATATAGTATATACTATATTATTACTATATACTATATATATACTATATAATATACAATAATATATATACCGTTATATATAATTATATGTAAATATATCTATATACACTACTATATATAGTATACTATATATATATATAGCGCACTCACTTGACACTGTGTGTGTGTGTGTTGTGGTGTGTGTGTGTGGAAGCGAATTGATGACAGTGTTGTTGTTCGTGTGCTGCGAGGGTCTGTGTGGTCTGTGTGCTGCTGCGCGTGCATCCTCGTGTTTGTTTGTATTTGAGTGTGCGAAAGTGTGCTGATATCGTCATCTTGCGCGCGTCGGATAGTGTTTGGTGTCTATTTCGTATATTAAATTCAGTTGCGAAAAGATAAACTCTTCAATAGATTCTTAATCAATGTACAAATATTTTAGTAAATTTGTTAAGCATGATCCATTTTCTGAGTCAACAATAAACCCCCTGATCAGAAAAATTTAAAGAATATATAGTAGTAATTACTTTAGCTCAGTATATATATATATGATATAATATAATTAAGATCATATATATCATACTATAGTATAAACTATATTAGAGTATATATAATAGTTATATATACTATATAATATAAGCAGTATATATATATATGTTAAAAACAGACCTGTGCACCAGCATCAAGTGTTTTGATTACTGCAGTAATATGGGAATTTCAACATCAAAAATAGTAGTCGTATTTTTTTTTTTTTTTTAAAGTTTTTTTGAATCACGAAAATATCTACTGGGTCAGAAATACCTATAAAACCATGTTTCAAAACCTGCATTCAAAAGGCAGTCAATTAACGGATCAACTTCGTTAAACTGATTTTATTTTTTTAAAGTCATATTATATAACTTTCTAATATATATTATTATTATTATTAATTATTATTATTCATATATATTATCTATTATTTAATTATCATTATTATTATTTTATTATTATCTATTTATTAAACTATCACATCCCTCTTTCATAGATAGATAGCACTCAACAGTCACCTTTCTTGCAGAACGAAGTACTAATATATATATATATATATATCATATATATAATATATATACTATATATATATATATATACTATATATATACTATATATATATATACTATATATCATATAATATATATATATATATACTAGTTATCAAAACTATAACTTCCCAAATCAAGCCCTGATATAAGATTCTGCTGGGATACTATGCTCTAATATACCTGTAAACCGAAAACATGTTTTGAAAATGGCTCAAGAAAAGAAAATTTTGAAAATTAAAAACAAAACCGAAGTCAATAAATACATCGAAAAAATATTGTCTTTGATGATCATATTTAAAACATAACATCATTAGAAACATCATTTAAAACAGAATCAACGCCTTTAGACGATTTAAATATCTTGACAAACATCGGGAAAGAAAACCTAGTCTGTTCACGACTAGGTAAGCTGAAAAGCAAACCACCTAGGTTTACGAGTCAAATTTTGTTGCTTCTACTGCTAATGGTACTATTATTTCTATTACAAGCTACTACTATCTACGTAACTACTACTATTAATAATAACATAGAAATAATAATAATGAATAAAAGTAAGTAATGAAAAGGAAAATAAAAATAAAATAATCATATAATAAAATAATAATAATAATATATTACAAACAGCTTCTACTAACCACCAATTAATAGATAATATACATGAATTAAATAATAATAATAAATCAATAAGAATAATTAATAATAATAATAATAATAATAATAAAATAATAGATAAAATAAGAATTAAATATCAAACTTTAAAATTTCAAATATTTCTTCAGGTTAAAAAAAGTTATTTAAAATCACTATGCAATTTCAAATCTAAAAAAAAAAAAAAAAAAATTGAAAAACCGGAACTAATAAGCCGGTAACTAGCAAGCCTCAAGTAATAGGAAATAAAACATAAATATTGCATAATGCATAATAAATAATAATACATAATAATAAATACATAATAATAATAATACATTAATAATTAATAAAACTAACTTATTTCATTTCATTAAATATTACTTCAGATAGAGAAATGTACAATATTGAATATTAATAAGCACAGATTTACCACATACAGTTTTTATATAGATATAGTGTTTTTTTTATTTAATATCAACCTTTAAATAAAGATAATAATAATAATAAAGATAATAATCAACTAAGTAATAATAATATAATAATAATAATACAATAAAAATAATAATAATAATAATATAATAATAACATATAACTAGCAATAACAATAACAACAACACAACAACAATAATAATAATAATAATAAAAATAATAATAATGATACAAAAAATAGATAGATTTTAGAATTAATTTTTATGGTTTTCTGAATTTTAATAATTAATTAGTAAATAATATAATATATAATACATAATAATAATAATAATTAATAAAAATAATAATAATAATAATATACAAATAAGAAACATAAAGACTAAGTAATTTAACAATAATAATAATAATGATAATAATAATTTACTGTAAAACTACGGCCAAGTTCATAATTTATGCAAATTTATTTAGAAATGACGTAATTATATGATGAAAGCGTCGAGGCTTCCATTCAATTTGTGGCGGCCATTGGGGACTCTCCTCTGCAGAAATACTTTCCTGAAACAACTGAGTTGGGAAAAGCAAGACCTCGCCTCCCTTTACTTATGCATTATTTATTCCAAGAGATTTTTGCATACTGGCCAAGATATATATTATTAATTATTATTATTATTTAGTACTTATTCATTATTACATCTATTATTATTATTATATTATTAACAGTATTTGTATTATTATTATTATTATTTAAATTATTAATAGTATTATCAATTTTTGATTATTATTATTATTATTCGAAATTCACTATATTATAACTTTATTATTATTATTATTATTTTATATTTATATTATATTATATTATTATATATCATTATTATATTATTATTATATTATTATTATTAGTATATTATTCTATTATTATTATTATTATATTATTAATTATTATTATTATTATTTTATGATTATTATTATTATTATGTAATATTATTATATTATTATTATATTATTATTATCTATTATTATTATTATTATTATTATTATATAGCCAACAAATTAAAACTTCAATATATGTAGTGTATTTTTAGTTAATATTTATTATTCTATTACTTAATTATATATACTTCGCAGACTTAATTCTCACTGTTACATTCAACATACTTATTTATCATCCTATCACTCCCAAATACAGCATCGCTAGACCAACACAGCCCGCAACAATATGTGTCTCAGCATCTACTGTCCTCAGTCACCTCAGTCACCGATTAGTCATCAATCATGATAGTAGCGAACATAATGCCTCAGCTTTAACATTCTTCGCTGCTTAGGCAACTCAACGCCTATATAATATTATATATAGTATATAACAACTCCAGCGCTATGCTGCACCCTAGCCTATACTATACATAATATATATAATCCTTCCCGAGTCATCAGTAGTACTCACAGTCCACCCCTCAAGCATCACCTTGCTCCTCTCATCAATATACGAACTTACTATTTAGACTACGTTACGGATGCTAAATCATAAATCATCATACAAATCCAGCCTACTCGACTCCATAACCAACCTCTAGTATTCATACCATCTCACATCACTTCTACACCCGTCTCCACCCTCACAGTGACGCACTTGTTACCTACCAATTACAAACATATACGCACCAATATACCCTCTACCTGAATAGATAGACTAATTTCGCCGACTACTACATTCGAATTAAACTACTAAAACCACACAATAAAAAGATATATATCTATCCATTAATATCTCACCATCCGTACGATCTCTGCTCACTTTCCTTACCACCTCGCACTTCTACGCGCGTGACGCGCGCTTTTCCACTCCTATTAAAAAGCGTCGTAATCTATTATTATCTTTCTATTACATCATCACAATAATAATTACAATAAAATCAAAGTATGAATTAACTCATATAAATAAATAATACATATAACTCACACTCACCAATAAATAAGCACATGAAACTAATATATACTAACTCCTAAATACTAATCGACCAACTCACGACTTCCTATCATCCAAAATACAACTAAATTAGACATAATCTAAACTTACTACTCAACTACAATCTTTCATTTATATCATCTCGATACTAGCACTATTATAACTTAGCTCACCTTACACAGCACTCAACTATATCATTTATTACCATTATATTATCTCATTTATCTGCTCCTACACTTTTATCCATGTTTCTAGATCCTTATATAGCTATCTTCACATACCACCTTAATATCATACACCTCTATTATAGTACCACTCTCAGTTCATACTGGAGTGTGTCCCGCCCACGAACTAGTTATCCTGACTTATTACTGTCAATCTATACGCCTTCTTATAATTATCTCATCTCAGACATATAACCTTATCGCGACACCCAGCGCCATAGCGGGACCTCCATATCAGATATCATTATCAATTCACTCAATCGAATATGCTCTCCTGAACAGATTATCTAGATCTATCTCCGCGCTCATTCTAATTCATATTATATGCCCAACGTTCTTTCTACTGTTAGTCATACAACTCTGACGCAGTAAGAGCGCTCTCAATCAAATAATACTCAGCAATCACCATATAGTGTCTCATCTCCAATATTAATCTATATGTGATTACCTGGATATTCCAACCCTAGTCATCCAACGCACAAATCGATGAAAATTCTCATGCGCTACATCCTACTGCGACACACAGCCCTCTCGCAGAAAGTGAATCACTACTCTGCCTATCCTGCCAAATACTTATATGTCCACCTCCTATACTTTCATCACTCGAATGCACAATACTCATGAAAGAATATTATCAGACTAAAACATTTACAAAAGCCATAAAGCATTATATCTAACTAAACAGAGATTTTAATCCAAAACAGATATTTTCAGCTCTATTGCCTCGACATCCTGACGTGAAGTTTCTATACTTAAGGCTCTGTTTTATAGTAGGCTGATTTGCCTGCGTTCCTGTATGTATGTGACACGAATAGATAATGTGTAAAATATCATTATGAGATAACTATTATTGTCACATCACTGCTATGCTAATTTCTCATATAATTAGATCACTTCGATTGGTAACCAATGACGTATGGTAATATATACATTTGAACCGTGTCATCCGTTATTCTAGCTTGTTTATCATATATATATATATATAATTATACTATATATATAATATATATATAATATATATATATAATAAATATTATATATAATATTATATATATAACTCTCAACCTAAGTTTTCATTTTTTTCAACCAAAAGAAATAGCCGAGAGATTATTCGCGTACGAATCTGTTTCATTAAAAGAAAAAACCCCGTCTCAAGTCGCCGTAAATAAATATAAACAGAAAAAAGCCTTCCTAAAATTTCGAACAAATCTCTAGTACCGTCCGCCCCCTTCTCATCTACACGCCTCGGCCTAACGTCATTCGGGCATTAAATACTTCATACGCCGCATGAGCCAATCCAGGAAAGCACGGTGGCGCAACGCTTCGAACAATCTCCAGAAGGAAGTCAACCGCACTTCCTCCTATCCCATCATCTCCGACCTACAGACATTAATTACACCAACAATCATATATACGCCAGACTTATATGGGCGAGCCATCTTATCGTGGTATGGAATGGCACTTCTTCTCACCAAACAAACCCACAACAGCATCACTCAACAACTCCTGCCGCTCAACAACATACTCCCAATCGCGCACATACTCCCCTCCCTCATACTCAGCATCCAATAGCACTATATCTTATTCACAACTACATCTACTCATCCAGTAACCAGCCCGATCCTAAATCTCATCGCCAATCATGCACTTCACACATAATACTTGTCACACTCCATCTATCAACCTCCCAACGGATTAACCCGTCCCATGATTAAACACATTTAGTTTGGCCTCCCTAATCGAGACTCCGCTTTCTTCAACGGTTTCGAACACCGGGCGTGCTATCCTCGCGACGCGACACACTCACAACCAAGAGCGCCGACTACATAGCCATCTCGACTCTACCAGACACGGACATGACTAAAACAAATTTAATTATCAAAGTCTCCTCCAACGATTTTGGACAAAACGCCATTCTATTTCGACCAAACCGGTACACGATTCATCCCATTCAAAGGCCGTCACTCAACTACCAACCAGACAATCCACACCAAAACACACCCTCAATAAACTCGGCGCTACTCATATCTACTCACTATCCACTCTTACCTCACTCTATACTCTCCTACGATATTCTAAGAACACCATTAAACTCTAACTGACACCAATAAAAGCAATATTCAGACTAACCTTCACACGCATCTCCTCCAGTCTCTCACGCTATCACTCCTCTCTCTATTTAATCGCCCATGCGGAAGCAACCCGACACCACATCAACGTATACAAGCTACTTTATAGTTCCTCCCATCCATACACATTCTTCACCTACGCATATCATATATCACCTCCTTACCTTACACTTCGAATACTTCCCGTCAACCACCCACTGCTACCGAGACACAACATCTCGCGACGGCATCACCAACACCATCTCTTAGTCTCCTCGACACCCCGCTGTCTCTCAACTATCTCACTAATCCTAACCTATCGAGTCCACTCCCACACACACCAAGCACATCGCAATAACCCAAGATCTTTCCCTTAAAAACCCACCTCTTTCTTCGGACGGCTCCAAAAATACTGAAATCTTCAAGAGAAAATCTAAAATTTATCCCTGAAAATCTAGTTTCATCCGTCTCTAAATATACGGAAAAAACGGCTATCGACTTGCACACTCGAAAGCCATTCCGTTAAATCTTTACTCGTAAACTTTAGCCCGATTAAGGAATTTCCCTATTTTCTAATTTCCGACATGGCGGGGAAACCCGCTGGTTATCACCTTATCACATAAACATCTTTCATTTATTTTTTTCACGAAAGGTTGCCTCTTTTCAACCTTCGATTTCTTCGATGAATTTCCAAGCGTTCGAAACATATTATTCTTAAGGAATTAAAGTCGAGACTCTTCACAATGGGATCATCAAAACGATAGCCTTTCGAATAGTAATAGAGTCACGCGATTTCTGCCTCTAGACATCGAGCTGAGTCGAAGAACAAAAATATCGAGAAGGTTCGACCAAAGAGTAAGGTTCGCGATCGTGGTGACCGCTAACATCCGATATCGCAAACGGGTCGCAAATACGCCTCGTCTAAAATGAACAATATTTTTCCCTTTTTCATTAAATCTATTTTTTCCATCCGACTCGCGGCAGAAAACGATCTGCGCTCAATTAATACGGATAATCACTCGGGCATGACTCCATAAATTAACTTTACCGAGAACATACGATTTAAGGGTGTGATAATTATATAGCTTTATCTTCACATTGCAGCTAATAACGCGTTTTGCATTCTCCAACACCGGGTCTGGCGGCCTGCTGTTCCTATCGCATTCCACTCTCCGACTGACCTTAAAAATATCATCGGACAGAGTGAATTTTTATTTAAGAAAGGCTATATCTAACCCGATAAAATATATTAATTAAACACTGTAACAATTAATTCAATATCTATAAATGCAAAAAACGAATAACAAAAAATCTCTGAGTATTACATTATACATTATCATGAAAAGTCAAGATCCTCGGACGCTTAAACCATCGATCAAACTACTTCAGCGGTTTCATCGAATGGAATGTCATTTTCGCAACATTTTTAAAAATACAATTTTACAACTAAATGTATTTATATTACCTTTTCGCGAAGGAAAATAATACATTATACCGATTCAGGTGGAATTAATAATTTTTCCTATTTCAGTTTGTTTGTTCATCGCGAGAATGTAATAGGGAGGAGTTATATGACTAATCTATTAGATACGATAAATAACAACAATTTTAATAAATCTATTCTATCTCCCACTTACAAAATGTAAACAAAATAATCTTCATATTCATGCTAATATAAAAACCTCGCATCCACGCACACTTAGGCCATGTATCCCAAACTCACTAACAGACTCTAAATCGCGGGGATAAATCCCTATCGACCGAGATATACATGATAGCCACCTCCGGCTAAAACGCTAATACCAGGACTCCAAGTTTTGTTGAAAACAAAGACATTACCGTTCTAATTGTCCCGTATCCTCATCTTCTCCGTAAACTGCGTAAAAGGGTTTTTTATTACTTGAGAAATAAACCATTCGTCGACGTATTACTGCAAAATATAATCGCATGATAACTAGAAACTCGAAAGAAACATTTAACAAAAGTCCCCATGGTCCATTCGCTCGAGGAAAAAACCAAAAATTCAATAATAGAAGAAATCGGTTACGACAATTCCATACCGTAATAGCTCTTCAGGCAGCACGTTCAGTGCGTTTAAAAGACACAAAGGCGCTTTGCAGAGTATACCGATTTGAACATTTAACATAATTCTCGGGATCAAAAATTTATGCCGGCGGTTCGGGCCTCAAACCTTATTTGAACAACCGACTAATAATTCATCCACACACTCGTTATACATCCTTCGCGAGTTGCCTAAAGGGTAAGCAGACCTCCAGAAAAAATTAGCGGAGCGATTACTATATAAACTTACGATCACTGAAGTTTTTTATTGGCCTCGACTCAGGAAATTGGGCGAAGACATCCGCTGGGGAGAAAACACGCAATGGTCCGCCGACTGCCAGGTTTGTTTTCGCCTTTCTTTGGAGCGCCCCAAACGCTCAGAGGATCGGAAAAAAATATCACTGCTTCTCGCGGCCTTGGAGACAGTCTTGTCAATGCAGCGGAAACAAGTAAGGCAGCTCAGCGGAAGCAGCACGGGAGCGGCGTACCATCCTCCGTGCCTTCGATCATCTGGTTCATGCAGTCGTCGTCCCTATGGCGTGGTTGGTCGTCGGTCGCCGCTGTCGTTATTCGCCTGGTCGTCGTTTCGTCGTCGCCGTTATCGATCGTGTCCTC
The DNA here is from genome assembly GCA_015478945.1 of Trachelipus rathkii. NCBI lineage: Eukaryota > Metazoa > Arthropoda > Malacostraca > Isopoda > Trachelipodidae > Trachelipus > Trachelipus rathkii. The sequence continues at coordinate 51,972 of JABUQX010117245.1, read as the reverse complement.
GCATCTCTTAAGCATAAAACTGATAATTTAAAATGCCATAAGAAAGCCACAATAAGGCAAACACTGAACGAAATTAGCAACGATTGTACTCCACAACACTTTGGAAACATAAAAAGAAAGCCAACTACCAGAATCCTTCCCGAACGCCGTCAGTAAACCCGCTCACTCCGCTCACTGCCCTCAATGCGTCCATAATTCTGAAGCACTCGTTAACAACTTACCCTTCAAACCTCGATCATTTCACGACAAACTGCAGTTCACAAGTTACCACCTTACTCTTAATAAAAAGCATCAAAAATTTATCACCTAATTTCATATCACTGTATTTTTATCAATGTTCTCCAATAATAAATTAATTTTTTAATTATATACTTTTATAATATAGTCAAATGTAATTTATTCAAAACCGTCCGAACAAAAATTTACTTGAAAAAAATTTGAATTTTTAGCCATTTACACTAGGAGAACGAACTTATAGTCATACTTGAGTTAATATCGATAGGTCGGACCCTTTTCTTATGGCGCTAGTTTCATTTTAATTGTGCTACATTAGCGAGAAACATGCTAGTTTACGGCCTAAATCCGTTAACCATGAGTGGTGGAAAAATTTTCTAAAGGAACAAAATCTAAATTTTTCGCACAAACCCATAATAAAGGAAACGGTTTTTTGTGCCACCACCTTACGCAAAGGGGGAAAACACTTAGGGTTTTTCTTCCCCGGAAATTTGAAACTTTCCAAACCCCCTACCCTCAAATTAATGATGGAGTACCTTGAGACCCTACAACTGATTTAGTTTACATACTCAATTATCCTCAGTTATGAATGTTTTGTTCTCCCCCGAAAAAAATTCTCTTCTAGTGGTCGCACCCGGTCCACAGATATCTGCCTTCCAACTCTAATATACCCAGGGTTGAAAAAATATAGCCTCTACGATGGGCATCTCTTCACCGGGAAATTCCGCCTAATTCTTGTAATAAAGGAACAAGGATAATATTACAAAAAGGCATAATAAAATCGCCTAAAGGAAACGTACCTTGAATTTTAAAAATCGAGAAAAAAAATATGTCATGCTAAATGCAATTCAGTCTATCAATTAGTATACCTACTTAAGAGCATGCAGGTTACACCAAAATTCCGTGTTTTCACTCTCTGGTGGAAAAAAATTATAAGAGAACAATCAATTTAACTTTTGGCACAAACCATAATAAAGAACGTTTTGTTCCACACCTTACGCAAAGGGTTATTGAAGTTCGGTTCTCACCCCGAAAAAAAAAAAATCTCATCAGTGGGGTCGCCCCCGTCGCGATGTCGGCTTCGAATTCTAATATAACAGGGGTTTGAAAATATAAGCCTGTCAATAGGGCATCTTTCCACCAGGAAATTTCCATCCTAAATTGTTTGTTAATAAAGGGAACCAGAAGATCAAATTCGTGACAAAACGCATAATAAAATCGCACTAAAGGGAACGTTACCTGGTGAATTTTAAAAATTCGAAGAAAAAAAAATAATGGTCATACGTAAATGCAATTTCGATCTTTCAATTAGTTATGACCTTCTGTAATGGCCAAGAAATATTTTAGTGTCGTATTTTAGGGCATAGTGTCTCAAGCGAAAAGACTTTCAATGCTGCGGAAATTACATCTACTCAAAAATCAAATTTATTAATAGTAAATTTCCCATCTTATATTTTTGCATAACAATGGGGAATTTTAAAAATTCGAAATTTAGTGAATACAAAAATTAAATAGTTTTAATAATTTAACTTACATAACTATTTTTGAAAGAAATACTCTCAGAAAATATTACTGATCGTACGAATCAAACTAATATATGGAGGCGGGTCAAAACAAAATAAATCATAGTGGTATTTACTGTTAGAAAAGTAAAATAAAGAGAGGGATATTGCAAAGAATTTGTTGAGTTGGTAAATAAATATTATGATAAACGCAGAAGGCTTTGATTCAATAATGGAAAATATACTAAAAATTATCCGTTTTGTTCATAAAGAAAAATATACTAAAAATTATCCGTTTTGTTCATAAAGAAAAATATACTAAAAATTATCCGTTTTGTTCATAAAGAAAAATATACTAAAAATTATCCGTTTTGTTCATAAAGAAAAATATACTAAAAATTATCCGTTTTGTTCAATCTTGAAAATTATCCGTTTTGTTCATAAAGAAAAATATACTAAAAATTATCCGTTTTGTTCATAAAGAAAAATATACTAAAAATTATCCGTTTGATTCATAAAGAAAAATATACTAAAAATTATCCGTTTTGTTCATAAAGAAAAATATACTAAAAATTATCCGTTTTGTTCATAAAGAAAAATATACTAAAAATTATCCGTTTTGTTCATAAAGAAAAATATACTAAAAATTATCCGTTTTGTTCATAAAGAAAAATATACTAAAAATTATCCGTTTTGTTCATAAAGAAAAATATACTAAAAATTATCCGTTTTGTTCATAAAGAAAAATATACTAAAAATTATCCGTTTTGTTCATAAAGAAAAATATACTAAAAATTATCCGTTTTGTTCATAAAGAAAAATATACTAAAAATTATCCGTTTTGTTCATAAAGAAAAATATACTAAAAATTATCCGTTTTGTTCATAAAGAAAAATATACTAAAAATTCAGGCTAATCGGTGAAAAGCGTCAAGTTGTGATTAAGCTGTATAAAACAGACTCCCACGCCTTCCAACTTGCATTCTGTTTAGCTCGGCGAGCGCCCGACTTCCGGCGTGTTAATCGCGTACGCGGGAAGTTTTTTCCCCACAATGTTCCACCGCTAAATTCTTCTACGCCTTGTTATCATGCAAGTTGTCCATAATAAAAGGTCGCTGGAAAAAAAATATTTATCACTGTGAATACACGATTAACACGGATTTCCGCCCTAATATTCATCTTTACGCCCCGACCTGCAAAACTTCATTACATCTATCTCTCCCGGGCTAGACGCGGATTCAGAATTGGGCTGTATACATTTCGCGCGTCTGCCGTAATCGACGCGCATTTCAGCGTGGCTCCCGATCGCTGAACGTAGCTCGGGTCGCATGGGTGGAATGCCGGGGATTGCTGGGCTCACCGGAAACACCGGCTCCTAGTTACACCAACGTACAAACTTTAAAAACACAACAACAAGAAGAAAAAACAACAGAAAAAAAAGTGAAAAAAAAAAAAAAACACGGTTCCCCAGAAGTCAACCAATAAGGCACGACGCGTCAAGTAAATTGAGATGATTTTGGAGATTGAGTCTGGATTGGACTAATACTTAAAAGACTCGAATCATTTTCATATTGAAAGATGAATGAGCAACGCCTGGCCTGACGGCAATCACCTTCCAATGCTTCGCATGCTCATCCATCTCCACTGAAATATGCCTTTCCTATCTCCGCCGTATACAAAGAATATATGGAGGCATTTCCCTCCCGTCATTGATCTACTATTATATTTCCCGCTATTTCCCAAACCTGAAGGATCCACTTTCCGATAACCATTTCGCCCTATTTCCTTACCCTGCAATGATAACTGTAAGTCATCGGAGAGAATGTGTGGCTTTCCGCTCGTTCTATCCTTCGTGTGGATGAATTATGCAATTCACAAACTACCATATTCAGCTTTTCCCGACTTAACCTAATTTTTGTTTTCCGCCCTCCAAAACGCATTATAGAGAGAATCAAATATCGACCCAGTAGGTCCTCATCCCTTCGGTTATTGGGCTCGGATCACACATTCGTGATCATTTGCTCCACAACAATGACCTTGGTCGCTTCTTGACCTCGAAAAGGTCATGGTAGACGTGGTAGTCGGGGGTTTTGCCGGAGCTCACTCCTTCTGGGGACCAGGGGCAAACTCTCCCCTCTTCCTTCAGTTATTGATGTAATGAATATCGGTTTTAATTCAAGACTTATTTCAGTGATTCCAGATTTATGTGTTGAAGTTACACATACGACGTGGTGAGCGATTGGTCAGATAGTTGATAAAACCCTATTGTTGCTGTTTTATTCAGAAATCACTATGATCCAGTGCCATTTTTGCCATAGGAACCTACAATAGAGTCCTAGGGTTTTAGTATTGTTCTCCGCTAGTTTTAAGATGCCAGAATCAATTTCTACTCGATTTAGGGTCAGAAAAAACGCCGTGATTTATACGCTCTTCAATTTTATTTCGTGGATGTCTCCTATCATCCACGACTCAGAGTAAAGCTCTCGTTCTCGTTCTTCTCTGTTTGCATGTTTTGACTCGCGACCGCAGTAACTGTCTACTTGACGTGATCTTAAAATCTTCTCTTGATTATATAATCGTCATACTTCAAGTTTTATTTAGCGATATTAGGGTTTTCTCCATGCTCTGACTGCCAGTTATTCGTATACATTCATCCACTATTTATATGGTTTGCATTTATTATATCGATCTGCCCATTCATCTCTCTAATTATTACCATCGTCTATGAACTCACTCTAAACCTTGCAACAGACACTCTCCAGAGGATCGCTGTTCCTGTCTGTTGCTCCGTGAGCCTCATCGTATCCTCTCTCATATTACTCTGCCTCAGAAACTAACTTGCCGCGTTCACTTGAAAGAGATCTTCCTATCACATAGCACCTCAACCTTCTAGACAGTATATTGTGTCAAGCGAGAACGAGAATAAACCAGAAATGCTCACAACCTTATACATCTCATATCTATAGTAGCGTGGTTAAGAACTTGATGAACTGTAAGATGTGGAATGTGCCAGTTATAAACTAGGTACGAGGTGACGCGTGAGTGCTCGTGTCCTACCCTTGCCGACTCTTCGTGACCCCAATCTTAACATGAAGGTGAGTCATAAGTTGTCTCAGACGGGTGTGAATCTTCCGTTTCCGCGAACGTAGAAGCCTGGAAGCGATAGCGGACCTTTTTTGCTCAAACTCTATTACGTTTATGTATGCCCTCTATATCCCTGCGGAGGAGCAGGTGTACATGCCCCGCTCGCTTGTGTACATCCGTATTGCAGGTTTCCTACCTCGTCGGCCTTACAATCCCAGTAAGAGCGTGCTCCCGTCACAAAACCACTCATAATTGATTTGCTGTGGCTTGTACTACCATTCACATACTATTCGTTTTCCTCGATCTTTCTCAGCGAAGCGTCATGCTCATATGATATTACCTCCTCCTCGTTTCCACAGTGCGTCTCCCCCTCGCTGCACTCTCATGTGGGATCCGTCTTTGATAAGTCGAGCACACCCGGTGCTGTTGAGGCGATTCCTGTGTCTCACAGAGGTCCACTGCGACTCATAGCCGGTCTTACACCGACGGTTCGAGAAGACGGAGGAACGTGGGAGTTTCAGGTGTGTTTCCGGCCCTCACTGTCTCCCACAGCCCTCCTTTCACACCTATAGTCGTTTTTTTTCTTGACCCCCTGACATAGATCTCACAGATGTCTCACTTCGTCGGTGATACAGAGATCAGTCCTTCGCCGTTATACGTAGGGGTAATTATACCATCGTTGTCTATTTCTTACAGAGCGCTCTCCAGTCTGATTGCTTGCTTGACGCGTCAATCCAGTAACCATCTAGTATGTTCCACTCAAGCAGTCCTACTCCTTGCTATTATTATACTTCCGCTACGAAACAACTACATGATGTTCTTGATGGGTTCGCTCTCCATAGTGGGTGTTTCGCTTTATGGTATACGAAATCGTGGCCGTGCGGAGAACCATAAGCAGGCGGTCATGCCACATTGTATAGTAGTGTGTTCATCATGTGCCTAATAACCTTTTTACCTCCTCTGTGTTGCGCCTAGTAGCCATTTCCCTTACGCTACAGATTCTCATCTTTTCTTTCGTCGGGGATTCTCTCTGGCTGCATCATGTTGGCGGGCGAGGATGCTCGTGATGAGTCCAAAACTTCGGAATGTCATACCCTGTCCTTGTGCCGGATGGTAGCGTCTTTCATAATCTATAAGAGGTGAGTCGCCTTCACTGGAGTAGTGGTCCTTGGCTCGTTTGCCCACCTTGGTCATACAAATTTTGCAACGCTATATGAATTTACTTATATGCCGCGGGGGTTCTCACCGACCTGCCCATTTGCTCTCCATTTTGTCCTCTCACATTCGTTTCATCATCTTTTGATAGGATATTGTGAGCTGTTAGCTAATTACCGGACCCTCTAGAAGCAATGAGCTGTATTTTTTTTCCTTTTCTTACCTTTAAATATACCATTCCTTTAATATAATATATTGATTTTGGTTGCATTAACATTATACCTCTTCAGATACACCTTCAGATACACTTAAAGAATGCACACTTCTCATTTTCGTAGTTATTGAGTTTTTGCGCCTTGGCCTTATTGTGGAAAACTGAACATCTTTGTGATTTGTTGATATAAATGATTCATAACCATCTCAGCCTTTGTCCTCTTTTCGTTCCAGTAAGGGTTTCCCCTTGTATTCTCAAGATTAACCTATAACACTCTCTATAGTGCCCATTCTGATTAAAGTCATGAACGGGACAATCCATGTACAGCTTCCACTCGAGACAAAAAAAATAGAATATTATACATATATTATTGATATTATTATTATTATATTATTATTAATATTATTATTATTATTTTTATCTTATTATTATTTAATTATGATTTATGTAATTTTATTTTATTATTTTATCTATTATTATTATTACTTATTAATTAGTATTACTCTTTTAATAAAAATTATTGATATCTTGAAAGCCAATTTTAGCGTTTTGTGAAACAATGTAATGCAGTTTCTATTTTTCGAGTAGAATATCTTGTAAAATGAAGATAATCGATTCAAGTAACTTGAAAATATAGCTACTGAAGGCATTTTTTTATACTTATAGATGGATAATCCCACCGGGTACCACCTCTAATCGTATTAAATAGTTATTTGTGTGTGCGCTGCTCGTCGCGCCCCCTACCAATTGTCAAATATTGTCCTAGGGAGATAACGATATGAGTGTGATTGATAATCACCTAATCCCTGTTGTTCCATTAAACTAAGTTGGTACTGTCATCTTCTATGTGTATTCTCATCGAGACAGGTACCAGCTGTATTAGCCATAAATGCTTTAGAGTGATAATGATATTAATTTTCATCTTTATACAACTTAATTCTCTTTACTATTATTATTTTACATTGATATTAATTTAGATTTCTGTGTGTTTAGATGTGAAGAAATACTAAAAGTAGGCTATGTGATTGTGAGTTAGTTAGGAAATGAATGGAGTGGATCAGGTAGGAATAGTTTTGACATATTAATACGTGACTGTAGCAGGTACGAGGGAGTTTGATTGAGAATGGAGAGAAGTGGAGCCACTGCTTATTTTGTGCATCTGTTTGAAAAAATTCCCGTCGACATCTGAAAAATGTTTGACAGGAGAATTGATTAGATTGTGAGTTTAGAAATAGGCAGGTGTGTAAGCAGTGTTGTAAAGATTAATAGTTTAGATAAGATCTATACCATATGTATGTCGTGGAGTCAAGATTGTATAGTTTAAGTGGATTTATGTGACATAGCATTAACATCCACATAAATTTGAATATCCGCTTTCCTGGTTACCAAAAAAGGGAAAAGTTGTCATTGAATATTTATTAATTTTTTTTCATTTTCTTTTTTTTAATTTTTGGCTATTTACTGTATGAAACAAGAAAGTTTTTATTTTTAAAGGTAGTACTATATATATATAGTATATGTATTATATATATTACAGGAAACGATTTAAATTCAATAGTAATACTATAATATATTAAACTAATATATATAATATATGAATGAAATCTATATATATATTTCAATATAGTAATCTACCTTGCTTAAAAATATTTAATATAATAGTGATAGAGGAGTTTGGCAGTAAATGTAACATAATGCCTTTTTTTTTAAAAAAAGTAGAACCCTGGTTTTTCATATAAAAAAACTGGCTCATAAAGAGACCCATAAATAATTTTTTTTTTTTATTGATACTGAATTTATCTTGTATTCTGTTTTGTAAAATATATAACTATTATTCCCTATAATGTAGTTTTCTTTGTTTAGACTGACTTGGTTATTGTAGAGCTCTAATATCAACTACAGGCTAACGAAAACAATATGTTAAAGACGTATTACGATATATAGTTAAGTTAGATAAGGCTTATTACCCTACGTTAGATGTAACATCAATCATGTCTTTATTATGCCCTCTTTATGCATTCACAATAATCATATCTTAGTTCACCATTTGATGCCTGTTGATAATTTATTATTATTATTATTTAGGTGTATTTATAAATTGTTGATTCAATCTTACGTTATTATTCAGTGCTTGTAACGGAATATTTGAGTAAAATATATATTTTTATTTGTTCTGGATCCGGTTCGGATCCACCCAATATCAAGATTATATTATTTTTAATTATTTATTATTATTATTATTATATTATTATTATTATATTATAATTATATTTATTAATTATTTAATTTATTATATATTTATTAATTTACTATTATTTATTATTCATTATTGTTATAATTAATTTATATTAATTCTTATTTATATTACTCACTTTTTTCCCACAAAAATGTACTGGATATTAGGGTAAGGTGACCGATTGCAAAAATAGATGCAGAACAAAACAGAATCTATGCAGTATAGAAAAATATTATTGTACATTAAAGTGCGAACGAAGAAACAGCTCGTTTACCTCCCCCTCCATGTACCTATTTAATTAGTAAGACTCGCTCCGACCTGGAGTCAGAAAACGCCACCTCCCGTGAGCCTTATACCGGGACTCGTACTGGACCGCGTCACTATTGGTAAACTCGTTGGTAAAGGGTATCCCTATGGAGCCTAAGGTAGCTGTTTATGTCACACCATTACCCCTCTCACCAAACATCCATTGATTCTTATTAATTCAACCTTTATTCCTCGCCCTGCCTCATATACTCTCAATCAATATATTAAATACTCTACTCTCTAATCTCACCTGACACCGGTCAGATTGTACAACGATACTCGCCCGATATGTAGTGACTGACATTTAAAGCAAAGCCACCACACTCATTTCATTCGCACTTTCACATGACCAAACCATACTCTAACAATACTTCAAGATTAATCTAGCACTCTGTGAATTATTCATATTTTCTTACATATCTTTCTATTTCGGGAGTTGTTGATGCGACTACTATTTTCATCCATCTACATATTGAGTACTTTAGACTATATCTTCTTATTCCAGACCATTAGTCTCACATATCTATCACCACCTATATACAACAGTAACCCCATTACCTAAGCACAAGCCCCGTCATAAACCCTAGCGCTCACTTAAGATTCTTCAGATGTCCTTTACATTCACCCAAGCGATTAATTGCACCAGCCCCCTCCTGCCAATTCACAACTTATCGCTGGAGTAAACCTGCGAACAATCTAACAAGTTCTCACTATAACAGATCACGAAGCATTTCTATACCCGCATTAAATCATTTTATTAAAGCAGACACTTGCTTTCTCAGCTGCTCACCATTCTAATACATACATTTCACCCGAGAGACTCTTCGCTGCACTCGATCAACCAATAACCTACTCTTGATGTACGTTTACTTGTCAAACCCCTACTTATATATCACACCCTGCCAAATCTGCTTAAGCCAAATCATACCTCCAAATCATCATTCAGATTATGCGTCAGAACGACATAAATCCACAACTACAATCCGCATAGTATATAAGATAGTAAGGCACCCCACCCATCTTCAGCATACTGAACGCAATTTCCTGCACGCCCACCTCTCAATTCTTCAACAACCCCATCCATTATACAAATCGAATAACCAAGGAATCATAACACAACCCTGCCCTCACTCCGCTATTAATACTAAACAATCACTTTGACACCATTTAGTGCTTACACACGCCTAAACTATCAATACTTCGACGTACTTTTTGATTTCATTTCAGATAGAACGAGCTATCACGCCACACTATATATCAGCTAACACTCATTAGGACCTATACTTCCTATACCATATAGCGCTTCACATAACCCCCTACATCGCTCTCAATTTAATCTAGTCAATACTAAAGACTAAAGCTATCTCTCTTCCTTTTCTCTTGCGTATTTTCTTCTATCATGTGTTGCCGTATCAATGTAAAATTTGATCCTAATATATGCTACTTACCTCTGAATCTATCACAATTTGTAGTAAGAATAACAGAGTAGCAATCCGTTTTCACAATCTCCCGCCCCTAAGGCTATAATGAAACGCTGCTCGATTTTTTTTTTTTTTAGAATGAATTCTAGAAAATAGACACCTAGTAGTTCACTGCTAAAAGATTCACCCAAAAGCAGCCCAAAGCCCCAAATAGGCCTCAGTGCTGATCAAACCTAATACCATAGTATATTAATCTGTGCTAAAACTTCGCAACCATTTTTTTTTTATGCATTGTTATTTTTTATATTTTATTGATTTATTCAAATTATAAAATCCTTAGAAGTATTTTATATTTTTTATAAGATTTATTTGGGGTTGAAGTTGCACCCTTTTCAAGCTGCAACTCATTCACTTGTCAACTGTATTGTTTTGAAGAAATATACTTCTTGTTGTTGAATGGGAGCTTTCAGTTGAGACTTATCCTTACTACCATAATCTGTGTTATGCCTCTCTCCTCAGCTATATTCTAATGTCTTTTCTAATTTAAGGGGCTTAAAAATTGTAGACATATCATTCAAATACTGGCTCTACATCTATTATATTATCGTATATTATACAAAAAACAATATTTCTCAGTGTCGGGCGGGGTTAGACAGGTGCCCGGTCTTTTATATAGACGGGTTGATTCGGTTATCTCACTCTATATTATTAAAATTTTTTTTAATTAATTTTTTTTTCGCTCTATTTTTTTTATTTTATCTCAACGCAGAATTTTTTATACATTTTTATTTAGATCATATTCTTTTTAGGATTCTTAGGGATTAAGTCTCGTTTCCTTTAGATGGGTTTTTGATTATAAAGAATTATGTATTTAATCTTAGGTTGTACTATAATGTGCCTTGCATAGAGAGTTATTTTGTCGTCTTTTGAAATGAATGTTTGTAGGTTTTGTGTAAAATTTGATGTTTAGAAATTGAGTTGATATAAATAGTGATGTGGTTATTAGTGTGTAATTATGGTTAATGTTGCATGGTATATACTCTTCTGAGAATACCGTGTTTACGCTTTAAGCGGTCGGCGAGTTGTAATTTTTTGTTTCCGCGATAACAGTGTCTGGTATGTTGGTCTGGAAGTATGTCGAAGCGGGGGCCTAACTGTGGTTCGGTAGGTTTGCTCGCGCCACCTGTATTAGTAAAACTGAACTAATCCTGGGTGCTAATCGACCACCATACTTTGTTTTTCTTGCTTATCAATTTTTATCCTTCATCATTACTTGGTTACCTTTTCGTTCCTTATTATGCATAATTGAATTTTTATAAGGCTGTATAGAAAGAAACTCTTGCAGATTTAAGCTTAATAATATAAATTTGTATTGATATTAAGGGGAGGCTTTAAGATTTCATTTTTTTAAGCACATCAGTATTTGCCATCTATATAGTTTTGGTCTAAATTACTTTTCATGAGCGGAGAGGTGTCCGTGTCAGTAATCTGCGTATCCACCGCTGTTATTTTTTCTTATTTCTTGTATTGTATGTATCGGATTACATGAGATTATTCTATTACCTTATTTTACTTATTGGGTAATTGATATTATGACCTACTCTCTACCCGTTGTTACATTGCTAACGTCACAAAATTAACCATATCACAAACTTTGAATTTTATACTCGTACAATACGAGGATATTTCTTAAGCCAAATTGGTGTCTCGATTCCACTCCCTGCCAGTGTTTCATGGCTGGAGGATTGATTCGCTTTAAAAAGATAAAACATTTTAATAACTAACTAATAGTAGATAGATGTAGTAAAGGAGGAATTTATACATCTAAGCTAATATGGCGCAACCGGTGCACCAACCGAGTCTCAAGCCAGGTTGTTAGGGTTCGATCATTTATTTATATTAACTTTCATTATTATATCTTTATCCATTTTATTATTTTTTTTTGTGCTGTATTCTCATTTCTTATATCTATAATCGATACTCGATATATTTTCTAAAAAAAAAATTCCAAAAAGTGGATTAGGGGATAATCATTTTTTATTACCTATATAAAAATCGTTGTTATCCAAGTCCATACCCTTCCTCTCACCACGCTATATTTGGGGGCGGCCTATTTTCCCATTGGGGGCGTTTTTGTCATTGCATGTAATAGTACTGACATGGCATTAGAATTTTTCATATTTTTTTCTTACCCTAGGATCTCTTATACGTGTGTAGGTGTTTCAAAATTTATTTTATAATTGGAGTGGCCATACAAGGACTCAGATACATTTGGTTCTTGTATCCTTTTACGGGTACTTTTCAGTCGCTAAGATTCTTCTATAGTTGAGTAACTTTGGAGAGATAATAAATTAAAAACTACATAAACTGTATATATTCTTCATCTTTCTAACTATTCCTTGCAATTTTATTACTATTTACTGTGTGGAACGCTACTAGTCCACTCTTATCCCACTTTGCCTTCACATGAGATTTCTTATTTTGTTATTGTATTGTGTCTTCTACTCAACTCTAGTTTCATTTTTCGTTCAATCGCTCGCTGCGCGTCTCCCGCGCCGGGCGAGACGGGGCGGAGCGATTAGTTCGTCCTGGTGGTGCTTAATATACCTTTCTGTAGTGTCGAGGCAAAATAGCCGTCTTTGTGACAAGAGGCAGGTGGAATTGTCCCTATCCACTAATAGGTGGTTCTCGATTATTTTATACTAAATTCCTAGTCCTTATATTGTCTGGGTCAAGTGCCACTTCTTGAAATCGTTAATACATAATTGCCTATTCGAATCACAGTATATGCCAAATAAGATAGACTTACGACGATTTATGAGGGCCAGTGGTGTGGACATTTTTAGATCTTTTCACTCTCTGGGATGTAGATTTGTGTGGTTGCGTTGTCTTTGCATGTAGCTTTCTTAGCTTTGTCTTTATGCATGCATACATTTCTGCCTAAGATGTATGAGTAGACATATTAATATATCCAGTTAGCTTTTGCTCTGCTTCGTTTGGCATGATTTTGTCTAGGCCTTATTTTCTTCCCTCCGGGTCATTGGTGTAGATTTATTTATAGAAGAATCACATGCGATATTATCTCTAAAAAATCTATTATATAATTTTTTTTGAATTAGGTGATAAAGTCAAATATCGTTCTGCTCTTCTTTTCTTTAAGGAAAAATAGTTTCTAGCCTCTCAATAAGTTATGTAAATAACCCATTACCGGATTGCTTTATTAAAAAAAAAATAAAAATATTTTTTCTTTTTTAGAAAATCATAGGATATATTCATTCCAAAAAATAAATAATGAATGAATAACTTTTGTAAACGCTCATTACATCAAACACACAAACTCTTTCTTTCGAAATTAGTTCCACAGCCTCTGAATTGTTTTGATAATCCATTTTTCAGAGTTTTGCGCGTAATAGACGTTTTGGATTTTGGTCTTGGATCAATTCAGGGACACATGCAGGATTTATGTGGGCCTTCTTGGTGCTTCTATTTGGTGGTAACAGTGGCCTTAGCCTTTATGTTTGGGCTTATGAGTATAGTTCTCATGCCTTGGTAAGTGTTGCTTTACTATAGGATTTTCTCCTTCTTGATGCAGTATTTCATTCCTGTATACATAATTTGTTGGCTCACTATATCGATGAGAGCGGTGTACTTGGCAGATGCGGTGCCGGTGTTAGGAGAATTTACAGACTACGCGCAGCTCGGCCTATCTCTCGACCGTGTTACGTATATACTTCGTAATTAAGTTATCTAGCTCTGCGGATTGTCTTGTGTTTTCGTGACATAGCATGATTAGATCTCGAGAGAGTCGGTCCTGCTCGGTCACATCTTTTTTCACGTAATGGAGCTTGAGGCGAATCTGTTTGCGTGTGTTTCGTCTATCTAATCTCCTATTTGTCCATATTTTTTGTCTAGAGTGGAGGTGACTCTTCCCTGTGATTTATTTCATACAAATTGGGGGTGGCATCACCTCTATGGGCCATTTAATCGATCACTTTTATGCCGGTGTACCAACGAGCGGCGGTCTAACCAGTTACTTTTTAGGAGGCACATGATGCAGACACTAAGTAGCAGGCACGTCATGTTGCCCAGCGATTATTCTCGAATTAGTCTCACTTGAAGGTATATCTTTGCTGGTCTGGAATAGAGACCCACAAGATCTGTCCACGGGTGCATAAAGAGCCACGCATGTTGGCTACGCTTGTTACGACGCTTCTGCGCCGGGTTTGTCCTGTACCACTGTGTTCTAGAAGCCTAACAAAAATATTTGATATATTTGAATGTTGATAAATATATTGTATTCTCACAATGTCCTAACTTTAATAATATGAATTTTTTTTGAGTGAAAACTACTTGTAACTGGTCAAAAATGTGACTATAAGTTCCTTATATGCAATGCTTCCTATTATTAACTTCCATTACTCCAAAATTTTGTAGTTTAAATTACACAGGACTACACTACAACCTAGTTGACAAAAATCCGGTACCAATAGGCCTTTAACGTCCTCGATAGGCCCATGTTGCCTTCTTACTGTCTTTTATTTTTTATTTTCTCATTTTTCTTAAACTTATAGATAACATAATTTTTAATTAAATTTTTTGTACTTAATATTCTACAATTATTAACTCTTATACTGCTATGAGCTTCAGTAATTTGGCTAGGTATAACAAATAAAACATTGGTTATAATATTTGACAACTATTGATACAGAGTGAAAGAGTAAACACCACTATAACCGTTCTGTCAAGACCATATAGATTACAATTGACGAAAATGTAATCTAAAGCAGCTACTTATAATTAATGAACAAATTCTTTGAAAAAGTTATTTAATAATAAAAATTATATTATATTGATTATAATATTTTTGTTGTATATGTCTTTTTCCTTGATGATAGTTTTTAAACTTTTCAAGATTTTTAGCTCTTTTGATATGATTCTTGTAGTTACCTATGAAAAACCTCAACCTGATGAGCTTTATTTTAGTTAGAACTTAACTTAGTTCGGTAATCATTGATTTTGTCATCTAAGAAGGTAAAGAATCATATCGAGATAGATTAGTTTATATGAAAATGGTTAAAAGTTAAATATTGACTATCAATTAAGCTTTTCCTTTTATTTTATCATTTTTTATTTATTAACTTTTTATATTTTTACATTTTGCCGCACTCATGTCTAGTTTAGGTACCGTTATTGTATACTTTTCGAAATGCCTTAATTGGTTTTTCTGCTGTCTATGTAAATTCTGGCTATTATCCCAATTAATTGTACAAAGTACAAAATCCACTAAAATAATTTATAAGTTTATAAGCATATTATTATTTTATTTTACATCTATCTTAAATATATAGTACTAATAACAAAAATAAATTATAAGATATATTTCTCTCATATATTATTTATACCTATATATATATTTCATTTCTATATCTTTTCAATCCGTGCCTAGTATTATTTGTTATTATCACTTATTTTTTACATAACTAGCTATCACCTTTCTTTGCAGCTTTTTTCTTATAGTGTCATTATTCGTCTACTACCTGTCTACTACATTTGGTACTGAGTATAGCTGCCGTTACTGAGAGCGCTCGTGAGTCACCCTTCCCCTATGTGTATGGCGGTAGCTCTCTGGGTCATGCCTCGCCGTATGAGCGGTGTTATCTGGATGTATATATATCCACTATTTTAGAGCGCCCTTCTTTCTCACTCCGCTCATTCCCCTGGCTATGTGCCCTGCTTATCATTTACTTATTTGTGGTTCGTTTATTTGTTCCCTTTGCGTTCAGTACTGTTCGCCTGTACTGACTGACTAGGTCATCTCGCGTACTCTTCCATTTTTTTAGCTCATGCACTCGTGGACTTCCGTTTTCGCGTCTTTACCTTTAACCTTGGAGCCCTACATTGTGCGCCTCTATACGCTTCGAATCAGTTATCTGTTATGCTAAGCGATTATGTGCGGTATGTCCCTGCAGCTTGTGCTCACCTTTTGTCCGGCCGTAGCTCTTACTCGTCGCTGTTCTAAGGTCGCAATAGTCTGACCATGTCTCCGGGTATGCACGTATTACGCTGATAGTCCTTTTATAGGATAATGACACTATAGATTAGAATTTGATAAATTGTTCTACGCAGTTGCATACACGTTGAACGCACGTACCTTCTCTCTGAGTCTCAGTTTATAGCTGTTAGTGCTTCTAAGCAATACTCTAGAGCGTTATTTTCAAGTGCACTATTCGCCTAGAATTATCTCGCCTCTCTTCGGGCTCTGGGTGGACGCATGTGTCGTTTGCGACGGTGGATTGGACCTGCTGCAAACACTTCCCCATCTCGGTTTCCAGCGCCTGCTGAATCTGCGTTTCCCGCACTGGTCGACCTTTCGTTGGGCTTGGCACTTCTATCGCTACCCCGTCGATCACAGTGCTCACTCTGTATTAGTGCATTTCTGTACTTGCTATATGAGGCCACACGTCAGTCTCACGGAGGAGGGGGGCGAGTAGTGTTAATTTGGTGCACGCTTTCTCCATGTTGTATGTATATTGTCTTATATATAGACGCAACGTCAGTAACTGCATCCAACAGGGTGCTTTGCAGTGCTCTATCCAGATCGCTCTCTTCGCGGCGACGCTGCACACAGTGCTGCAATCGGATCGCTGGTGGTATGGTTCTTCCCTGCGGCGACTTTGTACAGATAGTTAACTTTGGCGTATCCAATCTGCACGTTATTCTATCTTCAGGAGAGCAGACAGAGATCTCATGTATGAGACGTAGGTTCTTCGCAGCTTGTGAATCGCAACATACATGGAGGCTGTGTGTGCTAGAATACTGGTGTTTGTCCACTCATACGGTAATACACAGACGGGCACACTAAATTTTCTCATGGTCATTCGCTTTTACTTAACTCATTCAGCTAGGAAGTCTATTGGTACCACGCCATGTCGACTGCGGTCGTTGTCGAGTTCACGAAGCCGTTTCGTTCGCGATGACAATTCGCTGTTGCTATCAGGTCGGAGTTTACTTCTAGTTTACGATTGACGGTCTGTCTCATACCAGAGTGGCGCAGCAGGGGTTTGTTTACCAAGTTGTTCGGTAATATATCACAGAGCAAAGCCAATACTGGTTATAGACGTGTACTGTTAACATGTATACTAATTCAGAATCAGTGTATTCGTCACAGGCTCACTAGCGACTCCTCTCGTTCGAATTCACAGAAGCAGTTGCCCCAGGTGTCTACCTTTCTCATAATTGAGAGGCAGGACATGCGCTTTCTCAGCCTGCTCCGAGCGACTGAATTGATTTGCCTGTCTATATTTTTTGTAGTGAATGCCTCATCAGTGCGACGCTTCTCCACAATCCACCGCCTACACACGAATTGTGGATATATCCGTTTGTTAGATACAGCCACTCGATCACCTGTGGACAATACTTCCTAAACCATATCCGTAAATTGAGGGCAATAACGCTGACGATCGTCTACGAGTCGTTTATTAAAATGCTCAAGTTCCTCTCACTACGTATCAGCTATCACATCGATAGCCTAGCGATATAGTACTGAGATTCTGTTTTGGTATTTGATCTAAGCGGATTTTGTGCTATCACACGGCGATCGTCTCTTGGCAAGAGTGTCACTGAGATACGTGTCTATCATCTCACGACAGGTCTCGAGATGGTCTTTCTGCTAATCCACCATTATCGATCGCATCACAACCGCATGTCTCAAGTAAGTGCAATATCATTGTCGATCAGAGCTATTCAACACGGTGCAGGTTCTGCGGTTGTCTTCTTCGCTGTCGTTGTCTGATCTAAACGCAATCCCCATATCTACCTGCGGGCGAGCTATTGGTAAATAGAACAGATCTAATCGAGACATTGACTTTACTATGCGCACTGTACAGCTAACTATCTCTCTACTTAAGATTAGAAAACCACTCGGTTCTAATGACGGGTTTTGACGTTCTCGTAAATTTGGTCAGCCACTGTCAGTCGCATACTTCCGTCCATACACATGTCTGCCTAGTCCCAGATCGAGGAAAAACCCCGACGTACTGTGATCTAGAATATATGTTATGCAAAGTGAAATTTGGCCCAGGCGCTACTAATGCATGAAGGAATCCTGGTTATTGGGCACTAGACACCTGTGCGTAAGCTGTCTGTTTTGGGCCTCCCTATCGGCCGCGTTATTCATTTCTTCTATCACCCTCACATGGAGGAGAATCATCAATAAACCTTCTACTGTTGTGAACTTTACTTCAAGGCAACATATACAGAGGGGATTTGTAATATGGCAGTATGCACCAAAGGGTTTCGGGTTTAGATCGTCAAGCAACCCCTGGAGTCAGAGACTTACTAGAATCTGAAAATATCGGTATTTGTTTACCGCGCGACGGTGAATGAGTGTCCCGTAATTAGTTCTAGCTGCCTGCCAGGGATATCTAACCTATTAAGTTCAGCTCGAAATACACATAGACGAATACAGTGGAATGGGTGTGGGTATATCTTACCAGTAGTTTGTCCGGATATATACAGTCCGTAAGCTCCCCATTCCCTGGCCTTTCCGTCCTTGAACCAATCGGTGTAAACAGCTTATAAGATGTACGTCCTATGGATCCTTTCACCATTGGGATAACATTAAATGGATAATCTCTTCCTAAACTTGCATTTATATAGTCTAGCATCATCTGTTCCCGTTGCAGAAGAGGCAATGAAGTCGAATATAACCTCATGTGATTTGTAGAGGTGAAATCTTCTAGTGTCATGAACGCTAGTCTGGGAATATTAAGTCTCGAAAGCGAAGATGGTAAGTAACAACCCTCCAGAAAAAAGGTCCAATTATATGAAGCGTTCTCTGTTGTGTATATTGTCGCGCTCGTACTAGCGATAATTATTTCGTTAGAGGCTTGTTACGGTTGAGGTAGACCTAATGATACCGGAGGATACTAGCCACAGACTTTGTGTTCCTCGTGCTTAGGGGAAAAGGTTAATTAAATTGTCGTTACCGACGATCCATTGCTTTCTTCCCTCGTATCATCGAGGATTATCTGCTCCTTCCGCTGATTCCTGCTAGTTAGGCTTGCGGGCCTGAATGGTGCTCGCGCTACGGTAGGTAGGAACGAAGGGTGCTGCCCATTCCATTTAACTGTCGATCAAATTACCAGTGTCTAGTTTATCTCGCGCAGATGATTTTAATAGCTGTGTATCTTACATTCGTGTACTTTTCTCTTGTTCACTCACTACTCTTCCTATAGCTCTTACGCAGGTGTCAGTAGTTCGATTATAGAGTATCCATATGATTATGTTCGGCATAACTTAGCTTTGATCGGGAGGATGTGAGGTGCATCGCAGGACTTTCCTACCGATTTGTAGTGACGTTGCTCGCCATCCGTATTTCGAGAGCGCTAGGTTATGGATATTTACGTTTCTATTTGTTATCACGTTCTGTGCTTCTCCTACTATCCGGAGAGTTGTATGTTCCATTGTATGCGGATCCTGCCTACGCTCGGTTGCGATCTGTCTTTTTACGTGGAGTAGGGTCTGTTGTAGAGTTTTTTCTGACGTGGTAAATATGTAATAGCTCACGTCCAGCATACCAGAAGGAAACCCTATCAATTTCGCAAGCCAGAAGTATTGTCGCTCACACAAGAAACGTTTACTTTGTCTTACCAGTTGATAGTTACAGGGCAAGATCGTTAACATATGATATCTGAGTAACAGCATCGTAAGGTTCGCGATATGAATCGATCTCTCCATTGAAAACTCTCTTGTGTAAACAGTTTTCTAGTGCCAATGCCCTGCTCGTATCACCTCTCTAGTTCCGCCACAACCTCCGGGAGCAGAGATACTGACTAACAGAGTATATGCAGGCCCGTAAAGCAAGAAGGTATTGTAGTGTAGGTCTGCAGGTATTTTTCCGTTGAAAATTTTCGTCACTTTTTTTTTTTTATAAAAGGTAATTGACATTTGGAATACAAGCCTAACATATATTTCGTTTCCTGAATATCTGATGATTTAAATTACGTCCGTGGAGCGGTCTGCTGCCGAGCTTGAAACAGCATCAACGTTGAAGGTAATTGAGAGTTTTGTTTTATACAGCCTATATTTTATTTATTTCTATTGCTTCTGCTACGATTTGTCCCAAGCACTCATTTCCTTACTTCTTTCTTGGCTCACCTAGGTTGTGTCCGAGTTTTCGAGGTCCAGATGATACGTGTACTTAATATTGTACGTATTTTTCAGTCCTGGAGATTGACTCCTGAAAGTTAAGGTGATATTTGCTAGGCGCTTCGCGCAATCAAGTTAGGTTGCATTAAATTGAGGGAAATTGTAAGTTGGCCTGAGGAAGGAAGCCATCCTGCTCTATATATGTCAGCTTAGTGTACTAGAGCTGTTAAGTGTCGTGCTGTGGCGCAGACTGCGGGCTGATAGACTTAGATGCGGATGATTGCGGTTGTGGTCTCTTACCCTACGAGAGATTGGACTCACGACCGACGTTTATTTCACGCGTCACGCCAAAATCTGAATTCTTAGACAAGAACTGGCGTCGAATCTATACGCAGCATTTCAGACTTACTAGGACGTGAAGTGCCTTGGTATAATGCATAAATATCGTGTCAATTATAGTGAGATGCGAGAGTTATAGTTCATCGAGCACATTACTCTATGGCGGTCGGAGACATTACTCTTGTCAAAGTTCGATCTGGTGCTGCGCTTTTATGGAGTATTTTGTACTCAGTTGGCAGCAGTGTCTTCATCTGATTACACATTTTTGCTAGTGGGTGTTTTTCATAGATCTCTGATGCTCTCCACGCATGAAAGGAGTGTAGAGGAGTCGGGAGGTGGTATGGAACAAGGAGATTCGTGTAGTGAGAGTGTAGATGAAGCTAATAGGACACACGCTACTGCGTTTTTCGTATGACTATTAAAATATCGTGTTTGTTTATTATTTATAATTAGATATTAAATTAAGTATATAAATATTAATATAAACAATTTGATTTATTAGTGTCTTATTTTTTTTGTTTTTTTTGTTTTTAATTAATATATTTTCTTACTTTTAATGTTATTATTTATTCTTTATTTATATTAAATTTTATTTATATACTTTATAAAGATATTATAATATATCATAGTTTTTTTACCTTATAATTTACTGTATAAAATAGCACATTAGAAATATCATACAACTATAAAAATAATATAAAAAATATATGATCGAATATCATTCCAGCTATAACACTTATTTTACCTTTTTGAAGGCTGTCCAAAAAGAGTTGGCGCTAAAATCAGATTTTTCTTCCCTTTAAAAATTGATTTCATATGCAGAATTACCCGCGCTTGACCGTAAAGCGACAAGGTTTTAGTATATAGCATTTTTTTATAAAATTTTTCTAAAAAACATAAGCATTGCAACCAATTTCTTGAATAAAGTTTGAATGTGATTATAATAAATATTCAGTAAAAATTCAAACCAAAAAGAAGTTTCCTGTTCTACTGCTTCTGAATCTGAATCCTCAGACCTGTTTCCAATCATGGCGTAAAATGATAAATATATGACCTAAGTCATCCATCAATATGCTATTTTTATTATTATTATTATTTCAATTTTAGGTTCTGATTCAAAGCTATGGACAGAGGTGTCTTTAGTTTTGGTTTTATCAGACTTCAATGTCCTTACATAGAAACCTGAGCTACCTGACTGAGAACTGGCTGATAGTTAAGTTATGTGGTTTCAGGGTGATTGAAATTTTATGTAATTTGACTTTTAATCTACTAACCTCAACTTTTATACCATTTCAATTTGAAAAAAGGTTACCGGAAGGCCTCTGGAGTGCCACCGTTCTTGGTCAGGGTCAAGGTTAGTGATACATGGACATGAGAGTGAGTGTGGTGTCTCTGCATGTTCTGGGTCGCTTGTGTACCCTGTGATCGTGGTCTTTTTGCTTGAATGGTTAGAGTATTTTTTGTCGTGTGCTTCGGAATCTTCTGCTCACGATGCAGCTGGAAGTTGCTAGGTATAGGCGACGAAGTGTTCTGTGAGAGCGCGTATCTTTGACGATCTTGTCAGTGCTTATCATAATTCGAGCGATTCCCATGCTTGCTATGTGCGATCTTCTCATGTGGGCAAGTGAATAGTCACCTTAGAGATATCCTTCACTATTACTGACAAGTGTGCTCACGTACTGCGTAGTATATACTTCGTATTCAATGTTTTTTCGTATTTCTTTTTTTTGCATATATGATACTAAGGTTTATCTTATATTTAGTTGTTTGCTTTCGTCATGCGTTTGTCTGCTCGACGCTGTTTTTTGACTTCTTCCGGCCTTGTGGCTCTAGCTCACTAGTCTTAGTTGTTTCCCGTCTTCTTACCTATGTATGACTGTAGTTCAGTACTTCCCTGCGTTGGCCTCTAACCTCTTTATGTGTTCTCTCCCTATCCGAGCTTACTTACTGCTCATTGGACTCCCGTGTAGTTAGCTTATATGAGTATTATCTTTGTTCTATGTTCTTACTTCTGTTTATAGCTTGATTTTACCGTGTTATAGTGCTTCACACTCTATTCTTTACATTCTTGCTCTCCTCTTTTGCTTATATCATGTTAGCTCTCACGTGTGTATTATTTTTACCTATGTTAGACCTCGTTATATCTATTATGTTAATCTATATATATTAATAGTTGTCTTTAGTATACTTAGTTATTATTAGTTGATATGTCTCTCTCTCTACTCTATCTTTTAATATTCTATATTCTATTATCTATATATATCTCTTACCTATTTATATCTATATTATCTTACGTTATTAGCCTATATATTTATATTACTTATCTAAAGAATATCATATCTCATATATTATCATTTATATATATCTATAATATATATATTCTATATCTATATATAATTTCATAACTTATTATACTCTAATATATATATATTTCTCTATCTTCTATATACCATCGTATTTTTTCTTATTTTTTTCGGTCTCTTCTTTATATTTCTATAATTACTCCCAGCGCCCGTCGTCACTTCGATGGTGCGCTTCGCCACTTACCATACGCGCCGGGATCCTGGTTAGCCTGAGGTCGGGTTGGGCGCTGTGAGCTCTTCTCTCCTCACGGCTTGGTCTGTCTGCTCGTACGTTCATTATGAAGTATCCATCACCTATCCTTTAGAATATATAGGACTCCGTATTGTAGCGAGTGGTGTTTTATTCACTGAGTACTAACCTCACTACCTCACCTATATCTTCTATCTATCTATTATATTATCTTTTCTTTATCTATTTTATTCATATATTATATTCATTACATATATTATTATATATATAAATATATCTCTACATATTATAATAATATATCTCTATCTATCTATATTATTACTATTATTTATCTTTATATATCTATATATCTATCTCTTATACTATATCTATCTATCTATTTACTCATTATCTTTATATCTATCTTTATATATATATATAATATATATTTATTATCTCTATATATTATCTATTTGTATATCCATATAACTAACTATATATCTATATATTTATTTTTATATATTCATACTTACCTGGATATATATATATCTTCTATATCTCTTCTTATTCTATTATACATAGTTTATACTTTCATACTTAGTTCATCATTTATCCTTCTCTTTATTATATATATATATATATATATATGCCTCCTCCTCCTCTTTTATATTCTCATTATATTATTTAATTTTGACTTTTTCCTTTCATTTTGAACTTTTCTTACACTTTCTTCATTACTACGGACTGGTTCTTATCATCATATTAGACTCCATCATGCCACTCATTTATTAACCATCTGAAGTTTTCGTTGTTTGTATTTGATCTGCTTCTCCTTTTACTTCGTTCTCTTACACACCCGTTCAGGACCTTCTTAATTCCTTGACACACGATTAGAATTGAGAGATTTTTGTACGTCATGGGCTAGATTCACGCGTGAACCATGGGCTCGCAGGTTCTAATACATCGAAACGCATTTTCCAGTCTTCATTTGCTTCCTGAACGTTCCTTTTGGTTCTCGCTTGTTAGGTTGTTATTCTAACGTTGTCATTCTCTTCTTTTATCTTGTTCGTGCTATTCTTCTGTCCCTTGACTCCTTTTTGACTTGTTTACTTTCTTTACTGCTCTTTACTCAGATTTGTATTTTTCGCCGACGTATCTTCATTGGCTTTTCCTCGTATGTCCACTGTCTTAAGACTACGCTCATGTTCGTCTTTGCACATCTATTATGACGTGATTTGTTCTCTCTCACTTGAATCCATTTCACTTGTCACGACTATGTCGACAGCACACATATCCTATCAGACTGGGCGCTCTTTCTCTACCTTTGTCTTATTGATTGTCAACCTTTTACCGTTATATATGTGAATAGTCAGTGAATATTTGAGTATCATGCTTGTTTGTATTTGTTTTCTTCCAGCACCTATGTGTTCAATATAATTTTGCTTCTCGTGCCAGATTATTTTATCTAATTATATACACCATTTGTGAGTCTTCTATTTTTATATTTGACAACTATATGACCCATCTCATATGTTATTTATCTCTGTATACATCACTGTTTTTGCCTACTAGTTTTCCTCCCTTATCACAATTCTAACAGATCTGATACACTAATATATTTAGTAATATGGTATCGATAAACATTTATTTATGAGAGTGAGGAACTAAAACAAGAGAAAATACACAAAAAACACGACATCAAATACAACATATGGAAACTATTCTCTAAAATACATACGTTGCTTCATCGACCCTCAACGATTTAAAAAGAGATATCCACGCTTCTCCTTTGAACGCTCCTATCTCGTTGGAACACACTATCTCGCGTCGCACTTTCGCTCCTGGGCGACTGACGCTCTCTAAGGGATTTTCACAGGGACACACTTAAGCCGCGCAGTTTTTCCTCTCGTACCTTTTTAGAAGCCGCTCGTCAAACAAGGTTCGAAGGTATCTCTGTCGATAGTCTTGTAGTTCCTGTAATGCCATCCACACGCCGACCACTGCTTGATGTTAATGGTCTACACGTAGTTAACCTCTTGCCAGGCGTGCGTTTTACATGTTTAATTTCCCCATAAGAGTACTCCACGACAATTTCATTTAGGGGAAACGAGGTTCCTATATTTTATATGTAGCTTCGAATAATTGTTTCTCGGTCGCATTCCGTGCTCAATTAGTTCACTTTATATTTTCTCGATGTACTTATTCTTTGTTCTACTGTTGATAAAGTCTGTATTTTGGTCTGCTTCTCTTCAGGGTCTGTGATTATTGCTTGGAAGTATGACTATTTTGTTTACCACAGTTGGATTTTGTACTTTTGTTCACTTCTGTCTTCTTTTCGATTGGGTTGCATCTCCTATAGTTCACCACACGGTAGATGTGGATTCATCTTTCAAAGGTAGGCGTTTTACCAGTATTCATCACTCCAACATTCTGTAACATACCTCTTTCCCAGCTTGCGTCTACCTTTTGCCTACGTCACCTTATCTTAGCAGCCGGATGATGTCCCCTAGAAGTACAGATCATAAAACAGGTCTCACCATAACAAAGTGTCAATATTAAAGGTGGAATTGCGTTTGTCATTAGTAAATGATAGGAGATCACTTTGGAAGACAATTTAGTGTGTGTTCTATTAGCCAAATTCTGCGGGAGCTTATCTGCTGTCCATATAGAAGTGTTCTTGAATGCATAATAAGGTGATCAAAAACCACAGCAAGCAATCTATACATTCCCTTACTAACCAAGTATCACTCACCCCTCAATACATACGAGACATCTGTTTGGCCAAAAAATAACTTAATCAGTGACCTATTAGGCCGTTTCCTCAAATCCATACTTGAATTAATTGTAATGATCTGTGATGCAGTCTAGGCGGACTTGGGTATCAATCATATAAATGGAACTGTCCTAATGAAGGTGATCCCTCCTTGCTCTTGGTTTTTTTTCCCTAGTGTGATTGTCATCCAGCGGTAGAAGCCCGTTTTTGGCACAGTATCAGAAGACCGATAAGAGTGGTTTTTTATAGTTAATCTCTTCGTCTATGGTAGAACTGAAACTCAGGTAGTTTTCGTCGACCTCAGACGCTGTGAAAATGTCCAGTCTATAAATCTGCTGAGATTTCTCGTGATGTCGTGCCGAGAGTTGCATGGAGCGTCTGCGCAAGGTGTGGAGGTACACATCGGGTAGAGTAGGGTCGCTCTGTTGTGGCTGTCGGGGCGATTGAACGGCTGATGTATCGCGCGGCGGATGTCATTTGATGCGAGATGGTTGGGAGAAGCTTACAACTCTGTACTCCAGGCAGGAACAGCATGGGCGGAGAGTGAATCCATCCAGGGTGATCCGTTATGTTCCGCACGGACATGTACTTGAACATGAGGCGGTAGGCGCGAATTATAGTTTGTAAACATGCTTCCGGTATACGGAAACGCATCGGTGGGACTGGACATTAAGGTAAGCACTGAGGTTTACACGTGTTGTCAGGACATCATTAACCAGCGCTTTGTTATGCCCGTGAGCTATACTAGATAGGTCTAGGGAATGTAACTTATGTCTATCATTCTCGTCTCTCCTTTTGGTCCGACGGCTGTAGTTATGTCTTTATTCTGACGGTACATTACTTTACCTCCAGGATTTTGCTCGTGTCTTCCTATGTCTAATTAGGGGCCTATGGTACTAGTAGGCTACGCGTTGGGCGTGGGCACTTCCGTGCCGATCTAGTGATAAATCGGACGAGTGTTGCGATTCGAGAGATCGTTATGGAGTGGAGAGATCTAATCCACATGTCGGACCATTAGGGTTCTATAGGAGATAACCTATATTTCTTAGTAGGGGTTGTCACCCAATTTATGGCACTTGAAGAATTTTCCCGGGGAAGGACACATAGGCCCTAACCGTGTGCATGGTAAAACCAAGTTTTACTTTGGTTGGAGGCAAAGGTCATTAATATGAATTAGTATAGTTAAGTGGTTCACCTTACAATACTGGATGGGAACTGATAAATTGTCGGTTATTCATATCTATCGTTGTGTTTCTTGTAAATAGGCGAAGAATGCTCATTACAATAGTTATCTTGAGCATCGTACACTTCGGCCATACCTCATGTTCCTTTGATGTGTTAAAGTAACATCGATCAGGTTATAGTATAATTGACTAGATAAGACAAGTACGTAGCTTAAGTTTCATACGGCAGACGGATACAGGATTCGAGCCGTTTCTCTTGGCGTAAGCCTGGTGGCATGAGTCTTGTATTCTGATATACATCTTCTTTGCAAATGTTTCTGACACTCGTATAGGATTGAGTGCCCTATATGTTTCATTTGGGAGACGTTAGAATGTCGAGTAGTAAATAAAATAAAGAGTATTTTAAGCATTGTCATACGATCATTCGTGATACGTTCAATGGAGATGGTGGTATCGAGGACAAGGGCGTTTGTTCGGGAGTTTTTGATTATATCTGCGTGTTTATGCAGGGAAATATGTGAACTCTGGCTATGTACGTCAGGCGCGTTGCTCTTGGGGAATGGTTTGTATCCGTGATAGTTCTTCCTTTGGTGAGCGACCTACCAGAAATTCCGGGAGGTGATAACTGGTCGTAGCTGTTGTTCTACCGCGACGTGTTGTGTGTACACTGCTGCGATCCGAGCTCGCATCATCTATACTCTAATCTTATGGGCCTATGTGTGGTTGTGGTGCGTTGGGTATCACTTTATCTCTCACTGCTATAGAGGCAGCAATGCATATTATTTTTGGTTCTCGCTTGGCTCGAGGAAAATGGCCTAGCCAGTAGGCGGTCCGGTGCGACGCAGAGGCATTTTTTTATGGGTATTTTCCTCGCCTCTTCCTTGTTAAATACTTTCTTGAGGTGTTCCACCCGTTCGCGATATTGACCCGCCGGTTTGTTTCCAGTTCGATGGCACGCCTACACGTGAGCTTAACGGAGCCACGAACCACTCTCAATGAGTGCGTTCTTACTGACTACTTTTCTCCCCATATAGTCAGGACGTCCTCCTCAGTGGTTAGGCACAGGTTATCGGCCCCCAACAATTAGGTCTTACAGGTAACGGGAAAGGCGATAGAATAACCGTTTTTTTTCTCTTCTAATCCTTCTAATGCGGAGGAAGAGAACCAGGACTCAGGAGAAGAATGTGGATAAGACTCATCCTACGTGCGAGAGAATTATAAGTAAATTACGTTAGGGTATACGGTAACAGGAGAGGAGGAGAAGAAGACGGGTATAGGACGATACATGTACAATATAATGATAATAAATAAGAACACTGAAGAATATATTAAGATTAAAGATAGCAAGCAGCAGTACATCCTCGCTCCGGCGCCTCCGCTTCAATACAGTACAGAACGATAGACACAAAGTACGAGCACTATTTGACATGAGCTGAGAGTTAGTTGTGGTCAGGAAAGAACATATATCTTATATGATATGTACTATTGATATAAACGATATATACTCTTTATTACTACACATACATGCGAAAGTGCTGTCACCATACTCGCGATAGACTATACGAGATAGGGGGGTGAAGAGTCAACTGATTAATAAGATCAGATTCTCACACGCGGTAATTTTGTATTTTTCGCCAGGTATCCAAATCTCTGTCTAACACAGACTGTTATCCTCCACCCATCATGGTCTCTCGTAACCTCACTTCTGTATCGGATATGTCTTAGCATTATAGTGTCTACTCCAACAGCTACACTTTCTACCCTTGCACGTAGTTTTACTTCTAGCTTAGCACAGTGTATCTTGCTTGCGCTAAATTTTAGTAAACATTCTATTCTTTTTTGATTAGCGACACCAGTAGCACCACTCATACTCAAGCCTGATATGTCTCTGACTCTTAGCTGCACTTTAATGACGATTACACATCATGACCAGTCACCCATTTCGTTGTGCCATAATCACTTGATATTATACGTATTAATATATATGACTTGTGAAAGTATAATGGATTAACTCACTTATTTACTTCTAACACAGCTCCGGTTAAAATCGTAATTTAGAGCAGGACATGAGTAATGATTAGTCACATTGCTTGTGAGATCAACTCGGCTTTGTTACTGACTCTTGCACCGCCAATCATCAAACCATTCATGAGCTAAAGCAATTTTTTACCAATTCTAAGTAGTTCTGTGCCATTCGCACCCTTGTGAGGTCTCACTAATCTTGTGTCGATATAACTAATAGACTGGTGTGCGAGAAGTATTCTGGTTGTGGTTTTCTTTGTGTATTATCCCCTTATTATTACTTATATGTATTCTAGTTTGCTCTATGAGAGTGTCAGGTTCTGTGGGCAATCTCTTTTGGTAATGTTCTGCATTCTTCTTGTCGCAGCTTGTCATTCCACGGCCAGCTCTCTCCTCAACTCGACTTAGCGATGAAGATTTCTTAACCGGTTTTATCCCTTGTTTAAGAGATATTTCTTTTTAATAATCGACCCTATTTATCTAGTCGTCTGAGATAGCCGCGATAAAGTATGCTTGAATACTCAGGAACTGTAAGTGCTTATGGAATGAACTTTTAAATCATGCCTTGACAATGCTCTAGATGTCTGGCTACACATCGTCTTCCGTGCTGGCAAACATTGCTTTGAGCATGACACGTAAAAGTTATACGCATCGAGTCTTTCATATGAAAAAACAGGCTGATCACGCTAATGGGTTCTTTGGTTGTTATTCCACATTTTTCGTGATAGTTATTTACTGTTATAATCTGGTTGTTGAATACTCGCTATGTTGAGGTTTCCATCTATTATTAGTTAGCCTGTCTCCTAAAATTTAAAAGGAAATAAATTATTAATTATCGCATGTAAAAATTTGAAAAATTCATATATGGAAATTTTCTTTTTGATTTTCGGTTCAATTCTAGATATCTGTAGGAAATTAGTGGTCATATCTCTATTTAACTACTTTCTGATTTTTATTTTTAAAGGTGTAGAGTAGGGAAAAGTGAGGTCTTAGAGGTTGAGAAGAGTAGTGTGTCGTTTTATATGTTAGTTTAGGCTATCGTGTTCACCTAATTGTTTTATGCTTTTGTTCCTAAGTGTGATATAACTCGAGTCGTAACTAATTACATTATACTGCATAGTAATATATTTAGACTATTCTAACCTCCATTAAACAGTTACGAAACATGAAAATAATTTTTTTTCATAGTTTTATTTTCATTATCTACAATCATTTTTTTGCTGCAGAGGGTAGAAAATTTTTGTCAAATCTAAAAAATTTCACTAATTCTTTAATATTCATCCTAGGATTTTAAATGAAAGTACTATCAAAGTAATTTTACAATTATTTTAATAGAGTTGCTACGAATCTTTTATTTTAGGTTCTCAATACATATCCATATCGTTTACTCTGGGCTTATAATGTTCAATATTTTTGAAACAGTCAGCCATAGAGCCTTCTCTTAGGTGATGTCAGATGATTGGTTTGGGTTATTTACGAATGTACGGCGGGTGTAGGTAAGGATATAACTTGTTATCAAATGTTTTTCCGTGATAATTTTTTTCATTATAATAAATTTTTTGCGACATTAAAGGTTAAACAATAATAAAGTTTGGAGAGAATTTTTATATCCATTTTATGACAATTTTGATCCGTCTTTACCTACGATTGTTGAAAATAAATTCCCCACTTATCTCTTATTATTGTTGGAAATATGGTTTACGAGAGCTAAGGTAGAACATGAAAATCACTAATGCTCTTTGATCCGTTTATATGCCGAAGGTCCTGAGGTGTTATAGAGTAGAGTCACTATTCAATAAGTGCTGGAGAACCTCGGTGGTGTGAAGTTGAGAGCGAGTGCGAGCGGTCGAAGAGTAGGAGAAGTGCCTTGAAGGTTGTTCTATTCAGAGGAGGAGGTCGCGACTCAAAATAGGGAGTTGGCTGAGAGGCGTGTCTTTAGGAGGAGTCCGTCAAATGAGGGCGAGAGTGGGGTCATTAGTGGGGACAATATGGGAGTCAGGGGGAACGCGTTTTTCGTATAGCGATCCACACTGCTAAAGGGGTCAAGTCATCACTATCCTGGAATAGGGGTTGGTGTTAATGTTCTCAATCTGGGCACAAATTTTGATAAGATTGTCCGATCATATGTAAATGAGTAAGTTTTTTTTGTTCGTGAGCGAGAGTGTTCAAATTTGTGTACTTTATTTTTCTTCGAGTTATTATGTCTCATTTAGGGCAAGCCTTTTTACACGTAGGAGATTTTCTTGAATATCTTCATATCATATGTATACTTTAACTTCTGTAACTTACAAGAAAAAATCTTCTTACATTATTATTTATATAAAAGTATTTTCACTGCAAGCAAAAATTTACAAATATTATTAAATTACGCTTCATTTAAATCATTCGTAAATACGACATACTATTAATTATATTATAAAATCTTCAATTTTTGCTCACAAATACTGATCTTCCAAGTAAAAATTAAATAAAAAATCTTCCCAAATGTTTACTTTGATTAACATACCGTTGCTTCCAACTTATTTTACTCGATTATTTTATTTTATGAATATTATATTAAGTCATATTATTTTTTTAAAGTCATAATAAAATGTCGATCTATTTTTTGTATGAACTTAAATGGTTTCACTCTCCTCAATCTTTATCGATTCAAGTGATTTAAATTATGTATGGTATAAATGATTTGCTCTCGGACCTGGCGGTGCAGGAGCTTTGTATGTGGAAAAGGTCAGCCGGAGTTATTCCGGCGGCCGGGATACTTGTTTGTTCTATCATCTTTGAGGCGAGTTACCTACTCATAGGACTCTATTACTAGAACCTGTGATTATTTTTTTTTTTTTCTTTTCTTCTCTTGTTGTTCAGCGAACCCCCTATCATTGGGCCTGCGCGAGATTCCGCCCGGTCTGAGCCTCGATTTTCGCCAGTCAATCCCACGGTATCTCGTACAGGAGCACCAATGTATATATATCCCTCGACTTCGTACAGCGCAGCGGATCTGTTTGGTTTGTGTTTTGGTTGTGGATTGGATTGGTTCGTTTACAGCTGTTGCGTTCTGTGTGGTTAGAGTGGATGTGTTGGGGGGTTTTTATGCTTTGTTCGACTGATTTTCGTGTTCTTTCTATGGCTCATGTTTAGAAAGTAATCTTTGTGTTTTATGGCGACTCGATTGCTCGCGTTTTTTTTTTTTTGGTCGTCGTTTTTTTTTTATCGTACGTTGTGACTCTGAGCGACTTATGAATGATGCCATTGTGAACTGATGTCGTCTAGGGCATAGTGGCACTTCCATATAATTATACAAGCCTTCTTGTATGGGTTTTTGTCCTTTAGCCTCTATCATTGATATTTCTTGTTTGTGCTCAGGAACTATTTTCTCGGCTATTCTAATTTGATTCTTCGGCCCCAGATAATGTTTGCTGTTCCTCGGCCGGCACGAGCCGATACGCAGATTCTTTCTCGACCTCCTCGTTATTCTATAGCACTTGTTCCTTCTGCCGCGTCTTTACTCTTTGATCTATCGGCGGTTGTCTCGCTGATTTGTGGGTTAGATGATTACCTTCGTGCTGGGATATTACGGAATACACATGTAACATTACCTCTGATTCGTTTCTTCCTCAATTCTATGGGGGATCTTCCAGTTAGTTCTTGCCCAGTTGGCTGGTACGGCTTCTCGCTGTCCTGACTGTTGTGTGGTCGTCGTCCGGCAGAGCGACGCTTCAGACTACAGATGGAATTTTAATGTCTTGCCAGAGTGCGCGCGTCCACCCGGCTTGTATGCCGTTCTCGAGTATATTATAATATTCTAGTTTTTAGTTCCCTGTATCATCCCTCTGCCTAAATATGCTGACGAATTCACAGGTGCTTGTGTTTCTTGGTCACAGCGACTGCGCTGTACCATGCTTTTCTATTGCTGTATTTGGTTGTCTTTTTCTTTCGTTGGTTGTGTTTGTTCCTTATGCATTCTGTGTGCTGATCGTTAGTGTTTGTCGTTGTTCAGTGAAACGCGCTCATAATTGGGGTTTCTAGTTTTCTCTCTGAGGGTTATCTTTCGTCCTCCTAGTGAATATTTTCAACTGATTTTTCCTTATCCGCATAACTTTCATCTATGATTTTTAGTTATAATTGAAATTGATATTAATGGGATTTTAACAATTGCTTTATAGGTTTTCTTCTTCCTCTCTGCTTCACCATTTATTTTTTAATTTCTATTCTTCTTTCTATTTTGTTGCATATTGTTGTACTGGTCCCGACCCTTTATGGGCCGATGTCTCTCTATTCTAGAGGGCTGATGTTTCATGTGTTATTCATATATTACTGGGCTGTTTTCTATTTTAAGTTAGCTCGAAGTTGTTGGTTTTGGCTGCTTCACCTTTCGTGTCTCTATATTATACCGTTAGGATAACTTTCAGAAAAGAATAATTTTTTGTTTCTCTGTTGCTTAATTTGCCAACTTCACGTTAGAAGCGAGGTTGACACAATTGAGGAGAAGTGGGTTCTCCCCAATGGTTTTTTTTCATAATCTCCCATTGAAAAACGCCCATCAAAGCCGAAGCATTGTTTTTTTTTTTTTTCAAGATATATGTAAGTCACTGAAATCCATTAAATTTAAGTATTAATATTTTACTTTTTAATATCTTTAGTTATCCTAATTAAATGCCCTTTAATTAAAATACCTTTTTTTCCTGCTTTTAAAAATAATTTAGAAAATTTTCAGTTTAAAATACTTCAAGTATTTTTTTTTTTTTTTTTTTTTTTTTTTTTTTTTTAATTAGTATTTTACCTAAGTTATGCATCATATATATCTATATATATAATATATATATATTATAATATAAATATATAATATATAATATATATAAGTATTATATATATTATTTTATATATATATATATTAGTATATATATTATATATATATTATATATATATTATAATATATATAATTTATTTTATTATTATTAATTATTATTCATTATTATTATTATATTATTATTATTTATTATTTTTTATTATTATTATTATATTATTATTTTATTTTTTATTCTTATTATTATTATTATTGTTATTATTATTATTACATTTTTAATTATTATTATTCTTGTCCTGCGGGTTCCCCTATTTGTGTTGGGGTTAATGCCATTCTCCAGAAACCCAGCGACTCCACGCGGGTGACAGCACAGGTTCTGCAAGGAGGAATACTGATGGAGTTCTGTTGGGGTAAGTAGGGGCAATTGGAGAGGGGGGATCGGGATTGTTTTCGTCGCCTTTTTAGGGCATCTACAGCAGAGGTGAGAGGTTGAGTCCTGGAGTCCAAATCTTTCTTATTCCTGGAGGACTGGGTGATGCCCAGATCTCAGTCTAGATCGTGAGCTTTGCTTCTCGTGGGAGAGGGTGTCTGCGTTGTTATTTCTGGCGGGGGGGGGCGAGAGGCGAGAGGTTAATAAGGTGATTTGGGTGGGCGATTGTTCGGTCTGCTGTGTTATAATGTGTGACTATGTTTGAGTAGAGATGTGTTTGTTGGGAGGCAGGGGGTATAGGTTTTAAGAGTTCGCCGTAATGAGGGCAGCGGGGCATGAGGGGAGGGAATTTTAAACAGTATATAGTTGTGCGTCTTGTGTTATATATTATATATATATACTATATAATAATATATATATTATATATATATACTATATATATATATATATATTATATATTCTATTTTATATAATATATATTGATATTATATTATAATATAGATATATATATATATTATATATGATATATTCTATATATTTATTATTTATTTATATATATTATATATATATATAATATATATATATATATTATTTATATATATATATTTGGAAGTTGTGTAACAAAGCGTTTAATGTGGAGGGTTAGTTCCGAGGGATTGGAGGAGAGATATAATAGTACCATAAGGGTACGGGGGATAAGGTAACTGTAGGTATTATGAGGGATTATTTTTGGTTTGGTAGGGAAAGATATAATGTGGTATTTTGGTCGAAAGATTGCGCCGATTGACTGAAGGCTGGTTGGTGAAGAAAAGGTGCCGTTTAAAAGTGGTAGAGGATTGTGGATAAATCTTTACAATTGGAAAATGTAATATAGAAGATTGATTTGGAAAATTGAGGGAGGAGAAGATAAATTGTATTTAGGTTTTATCGGTTTGCAAAGGGCGTATGATAGGATTAATGAAGGAATCTCTAAGGCAGGTGTTAGTGATATATGGTTTAGGTGGTAGGTTTCTGAAAGGAATCAATATGTATGAGATAGTGAAGTGTGTTAAGAATAAATGAGTCGAAAGTGATTGGGTTTAAATATTATAGCGGAGTAAGGAGGATGTGTTATGTTTTTTGGTTATTCAATTTTGGTATATGGATGGGGGTTATGAAGGAAATCTAGAGGTGAGGGTGGCAGGGGATAGAATGTTAGAGTGATGGGAATAGAAGAGTGGAGGGCTTTCCTAACTATCATATATGAGGATGATTTTGGTTTTTTGTGTGGCGAATGCTGAAAAGAGTTTGAGAGGATTGGTGAGAGAATTTGTAGGGTGTGTAAAACGAAGGGGTTTGAAAGTAACGTAGAATAGAGTAAGGTCTGGTTTTGAGTGAGGACAGTCTCAGTGTGAAGTTATGTTAGGATGGTGAGCAGCTGAACAAGTGTCCTGAGTTTAAAAATTTAGGATATATGTTTGTGATGAAAAGGGAAGGATTGATGCAGATGGTCAATGTGGAAAGTTGTGAATGGCAGGAAGGTGGCTGGTGCATTAAATCGCTGGTGGATGTAAAGGGACTAAGTCTTGAATGCGCTAGGGTCCTACTTGAGCGTATGTTGTTTACCTGTGTTTTGTATAGTAGTGAGAACTATGGGCTGGAATAAGAAGGTATAGATCTAAAGTTCATGTGTTTCAGATGGAAATCTAGGGAGTGGCTAGGTGTGCGAAGATTGATAATGAGGGATAACGTATTAGGGAGTTGTGTGGTGTGAAGAAGGGATAAATGAGGAGAGAATAAATGAAGTATGTTGAGATGGTTTGGCCTTGTGGAAAGGATGGTGATAGTTGGTTGGTTAAACCGGATGTATTGGGGAGTGTGTTGGGAATCGACCAGCTGGGAGAGGGAAGAAAAGTGGATTGAGTCTGGTAAACGGATGTTTGAAGGAGAAGAAATTGCGAGTTTGGGCCGGAGGGCGAGATAAGGTGCTTAATGAGTGGATGGCGGGTTTTGGTGGGGGGGTATGGGTGTGGCCACCTGGGCAAAAGATTGAACGATTACTTGAGATTTCTATAGTGGGGTCTCGTCGCGGTCGTGAAGCCTCTTAGGGTGATTTTCTGGGACTGCGACCGAGTTTCTTACTAATTTAATGGTACAGAGGCAGTAAGGCTGGGCTTTCTTTTTCGACTTTTGTCTATCTCACTTCTACGTGCTTTTCTTTTCCGAGTGCCGTTAACCGCACTTACTCCAGTGTTGGGAAAAAAATAGGTAGATGAAGAAAGAAATTAATATATATATATATATATATATATATTATATTATATTATTTATATTATATTATATATATATTAGTATATATATATGCTTATATATATATATATATATATATTATATATATATACTAATAATAAATTAGTATATTATATATATATATTATATATATATAGATATATATATAATTATATAGCTATATATGGCCCACCTCAATTTGAGGGCCACACTGTTCCAGGAAGCCGGCTGCCGCCTCCAGGACGGTTCCACAGGTTGAGAAGGGAAGATATAGAGAAGTTGGCACGGGGGGCGTCGAGAGCGAGGACCTCAGAAGGAGGTGCTTCATTGTGTCCTGGGAAATGTGACATCTGGTGCAGGGGGGGGGAGGTAACTTTGTCTAGTTGAATTTATATTATATTGAGACTTTTGAGTGGTGACTGATCTGCTCTGGTGAGGTCAATTTGGCTCTTTTGGACGTGTTTTCTTCTATAAGGGAAATTTTTGGGGAGGGGGAGTTTAGTATTGTTATTGGGCGGTTTTGTGGTACGTGTTAGTTTATTGTG
This sequence comes from Trachelipus rathkii, assembly GCA_015478945.1. Taxonomy (NCBI): domain Eukaryota; kingdom Metazoa; phylum Arthropoda; class Malacostraca; order Isopoda; family Trachelipodidae; genus Trachelipus; species Trachelipus rathkii. The sequence continues at coordinate 14,778 of JABUQX010117245.1, read as the reverse complement.
GTATGGATCATTGGAGTGAGCCATGATTATTTCGGGGAGGAGGGGGAATATGTAGATGTCATTATAGAATTTGGCTGGTGAAGAGGGTGGGGATATTTTAGTCTGTGTGGGGAGGGGTTGGAGAAGAATTTGGTGACATGGGTGGGTTGGTTTAGCGTTTTCTGGTAGAATTGAGTCCCCCCACCATCTCGAGGTGGGTGGAGATAGGAAGGATTAGTCTCGTCATGTAAATGTTGGATTGGGTAGTTTTAGTGTCCAGATTGATAATTTTAAGGGCGTGTTTTGTGTGATTTGTGATTTTTTGAATGTTAGATTTTGATATTGCTGGGAACCATGCGGGGGGAGGCATAGTTTTTATATTCTGGTTTGAGGATGTTGTTTTTAGGTGGTGGTGAAGGATGTGTTTATGTACGAAGTTGTGTTGGGAAAGGGTTCAGAAGGTGTTTAGTTTCCGTTGGTTTGATGAGGTGATTTGGTCGATGTGAGGGGAGAACGGTCAATGTGTGTGTCATAGGTAAGTCCTAATATTTTTGGGTTTTTGTTTAGGGGAGGGGATTGTTGTTCGGAAAACTATTGGTGGAGTGAAGATTGGTGGCGGTCGTTGGTTAGGAGGGTGATGGAAGATTTGAGGGGGGAGGCAGTCATTGTTGGAGAGTTACCAAGTTTCTAATTGTTGTAGTTATTCTTGGGTGTGATGGTGGCTATATTTACGTCTGGATGTTGGGAAATGAGGCCGATATCATCTGCGTATGTGATAAGTTTGGTGGATTGTTGGGTAGGATGGCGGTCTGCTGTGAGAGAGATTGATGAGGATGGAGAGAGAATGTGGCCTTGGTGGGACGCATTTTGTAATTTGAATTGAGTGGGAGAGATTGTTTTTGTGGAGAAACTACATTGGTTAGTGAGGAAATTAGAAAGCAATTTTTTTGTCGTTATTTTCTAGGGGGGTTTGGAAGGTTTTTTGTATAAGAATGTATGTGGAGACAGTGTCAAAGGCTTTGTTGATGTCGATTGCTGTGGAATGTATCTATGCGATGGCCATTGATAATGTGTGGGTGAGGGAGGTTAAGGGTGTAGTTGTGGAGTGATTGGCTTTTAAAGCATGTTTTGGATCTGGGAAGGATGATATGAGAGGGGAGAATTTTGTTTAATATTAATTTTTCAGTTTTGGGGTAGAATGCTTCGTTTTCAGAATTGAGGGTATATAGTTAAGGTTGTAGGTTTGGTTGAGTGTTTCTGTGAAAGGTAGTGGTTTAAAACCGGAGGTGGCTTTTACACTCTCGCTCAGCGTTTGAGATTGAGTGTGGTCCATGTGCTGGTTAGAGTTTTGAGGGTTATTTGAAGCAGTATTCATGGGCTATCCTTTTTCAGTTGTGTAAACGGGGGGGTCTCTCTCGTGCTTTGAAGGGAGTTTTCTGAGCTTGTTTTTTTGTTTTCCTGTTTGTTGGTGGCGCTTGGTTTGCGAGAATATTAGGTCGTAATAGATATATAAGATAGATAGGTCTGATTGGTGCTTGAAGAAGGGAGGGAGTTTATCAGGTAAGGAAGGGGGGTTTTTGGGAGTTAATTTAGTTTTTTGCTGGCTTGGCCAGTTTTTCTTATTATCATGCGTGAGATGTTGAATTGTAAGTGTTCTGAAAACTTATTGGTGGTTGAGGTTGGTGATTTGGGTATTGAGGTTTTATATATTGGTAGTGGTGAGTGGGGTATTGGTCTACATTTTTCGGAGAGAGTGGGTTCTTTGTTTATATGAGTTGGGATGATTTAAAGGGAAGAGTTTTGGGGGTTATATGATATTTTGTGCTTTGTTTATGTGTAGGTTAGTTGATTTGGTGATTAATAATAATATAATAATATATGAGGGTGTGTGGATGTGTGTGTTATGGATTGGTGTGGGGTTTATATGGGTTTTCCGATGTGATACAGTGAATGGCAGGCCGAGTTGCTTTTTGTGAGTTGTTGTTATGTGTGTTTTTGGGGGGATTTGAATGGGAGGATGGTAGGGAGAATGAGATTGGGAGGTGAGTGTGAGTGAAGGTAGTAGGTGGTTGTCAGGTTAGTCGGTGATGTGAAGGAGGGGGGAACAGATGTGAACGTTCAGAGAGTGGGGGTTGGTTTGCTTGGGGGAGGGATTCGGTGGGGAGCGTTTTTGAGAAGTCTGAAATATTAGGGATTGCTATCCTCGTTAGGATTGGTTGCCGCGGAGTCCAGAGGGGTAGTCTTTCCAGGCGGAGGTGGTGAGCGTTAAAATAGCTCCTGAGAATAAGGTTAGGGATGTGGTAATATTGGATAGAGGGGGGTGTGAGGCTTGTTTTGACTCTTTAAGTCTTTGGGGGGGCCTGGCCTTTGAGTACTCAGAATTATGGGATGAGAAAACGGGAGCTTTAACTAACCGTGGACGTTCTTTTTTTGGGACGGCGGCATTGGTTTAGGTGGATAAAGCTCCGGTTTTGTACTTCAGCGACGCGGACGATTCAGTGTTCGAATCTCAATGATGGGAGTAAAGACTATCCTTTGACTCATTTAAGTCTTTGATTATATCATATATTATATATTATATATAGTAGTAATATATTATAATATATAGTATGTATAGTATATATTATAATATAATATATATATATAATATCATTATAATATAAATATTATATATATATATATATAAATATATAATATTTATAGCTCATGTAAATTTTAGATGAAAAATCTGAGAAGTATTAAATGTATTAAATTATATATATTTTTTCTGTTCCTTGTTCTGTGCAGACCCTCATTAGTGATGTGGAACATGAAAAGAAAGATGAGAGACTCGAGACGAAAAGTTCATTAAGAAACAGACCTCAAACGTCAAGAAGAGGTAACCAAATGACTAGGAAAAAGGATTTGAAACAACTTTGTTGTACACGTTGTAATTCTAATTTTAAAAGTAAAGAAGAGTTGAAAAGTCATTTTAAGTCACTCCACAAAAAAAGGTTTAGATGCGATCACTGCAATTATGAATGTAAACTTAAATCAAATTTAAAAGTTCATGTCCTGATACATTCAAATACAAAATTATTTAAATGTTCAGAGTGTAACTATGAATGTATTCAGAAATCTAATCTGAAGTACCACATGTTATCACACGCTAATTTTAAATTATTTAAATGTCCCGAATGCAGCTTTGAATGTAATCAAAAAGGAAGTTTAAGGAGACACATGCTTGCACATGCAAATTTATTATTTAAATTATTTAAATGTTCGGAGTGCAGTTATGAATGCAATGAAAAAGGAAACTTTAAAAGACATATGTTAACACATGCAAAATTTAAATTATTTAAATGTTCAGACTGCAACTATGAATGTAATTTTAAGAGAGACTTAGAATTACATATGTTAACACATGCGAATGTTAAATTATTTAAATGTTCAGAGTGCAGCTATGAATGTAATCAAAAAGGAAACTTTCAAAGACACACGTTAACGCATGCAAATTTTGAAATTAAGTTATTTAAATGTCCTGAATGCAGCTATGAATGTAATCAGAAAAGGTACTTAAAATCGCACATGTTAACACATGCAACATTTAAATTATTTAAATGTTCCGAGTGCAGCTATGAATGCAATCGGAAACCACACTTTAACTTACACATGTTATCACATGCAAATGTTAAATTATTTAAATGTTCCGAGTGCAGCTATGAATGTAATGTTAAAAGAAGCTTAAAATTACACATGATAAGACATGAAAAATGGAAAAAGAAAGATGAGCAAAGTACTGAAGATTATGATATAGAATTAGGAGAAGGTGGAAGTGATATTAATAGCAGTGGAAGTTCTGGGATCGGCCATAGCTTATTTGGTGACCTTTCATGATAAATTCTTTTTAAAAATGCCACAGGAGGTAGGTAAAGTAATTAAGTTGAAACGAGAGAGCGAAAAAATAGTTGATGGTGTGGTTCTTTTCAATTGTGGTGCAGGGAAGCGTCTTTTTGTTTCGAAAAGTTGACAGTTGACGTGATTCTATAGATGTGATGCATGGCGAACAAGTAACAAAATAACAAGCTGGAGCTATCCATGATGAGAAATAAATTGCCGAGGGATTGAAATCTCAATACTGACCCTAATCTTTTCTGATTATGTTTCCTAATTAGGGTTTGAAACTTAAATTATCTTTGGATTTTTAATGACAAGATAACTTTAGTTCTATAATTTAAGTTAATAGTGCACTTTTTTAGGACTTTATAGTTCAATATACAAAGTTTTAATGTGCTCATTTGATAATCTGTTGCATTTTTTAAGCATTAGGCCTACGTTGTTGTTGTATGTATAATCAGTGATTATTGGTGATTTTTTAAAAAAATTTAAGAAAAATGGCAATTTTGGATTTTTTGGATTTTTTCAGATTCGTGATGGCACGTGAAATATAATTTGTAAACAAACTTTTTTAAGTTCGATATAGTATTATTTTTTAAGCGATTTGTTGAATTTTATTCATTCTATATAAATCAAAATGGAAAATCAGGAAGGATAAGTAACTGTGAAATAAAAAAAATTTGTGTTTATACTAAATTTTACTTTGGTTAGCTATAAACATTCATAAAATAGGGCCTAGGCGCTGGAGCTGGCAGATGTGCCTATCGAGACTCCCATTCAATTTGAGTAAATAGACCCAATGATCCAGCATGCTTATGCAAAATCAGCAGCAAAATTCTCACAACACCCTAGAGCAGAGGTTCTCAAAAATATTTCGTCCACCGCCCACTTTGAAAATCAATTATATTTCAGCGCCCCCCAATTTTTTTTTACTTTACCAAAACTTAAAAACCACAATGATATTCATTACTTTAATTAATTTAATTTATAGTGTCCTATATTAGTCTGGTCTGGAGTTTAAACTTACATTCTAAACGAGACTTCTTTACCAGTGAGAGCAATTAAAACGCAACTTTATAATATTAAGAATATCTTTTATTCAAATTAAAACAAACAATCAATTTTAATTTCAAACAAACACAAGCAATTTTAATTTTAAAACTAATCTAATGTGCAGGATGAATCTGATGATTTTTAACGAGTTTGTTGATATCAGGTTCGAATTTACTCAAAAACAGCCGCGCCGCGTGCGGTTAACCATGCAAACGATTTTCTTTTTTATTTTTTTATAAATTTTTATTATTTGAAACCACGATTTTTTACATTTAATACCTAGTTTTTTATCTTTTACTTTAAAGTTTAATAAAACTACTTTCAAAGTGTCCGATCACCTAAAATATATAATATATATATATATATATTATATATATATATATATATTATATAACTACGTATATATATATTTATATATATATTATTAATGTATATTATATATTATATATATATATATATATATATATAATATATATATATATTATATATTATATATATATTATATATATAATATTATATATATATTATTATATAGTTATTTATAGTTATAATTCTTTCTTTCTTTCTTCACCTTCCTCTTTGCCAAGATTGGGGGTAAGGTGCTGCGCTCGGAAAAGAAAAGCAGTAGGAGAAACTGACAACGTCGGAAAGAAAGCCGCTTACCGGCCTCTGTACGTCATTAATTAGTGAGAGTCGGTCAGCAGCAGAAAATCCACCTAGGAGCTCAATAGGAGCGCGGCGGACCTCACTATGGTAAATCGTAATGTAAGGGGTTTATCCCTGGCCCAGGTGGGCCACAAAACCATGCCCCGCAATCAAAACCCGCTATTCTCTCTATCATGCACTTTATTTCGGGCTCTGCCAAACTCTCATTTCTCTCCTTCAGACATTTCGTTTCACGACTAATCCATTTCTCTTCGGTCTCCGCCGGTGGGTTAGCCACAACTCTCATATACTCCGCTTAACCAACCGACTTTCATTCATCCTTTTCACATGAAACAAACCATCTCAACATCTTTCATTTATTCTCTCATTTACCCTTTTTCACACACATGCTCTAATCGTTCATTCCTCACATTTATTATTCTTTTCACACCTAGCATGCCTAAAAATTGTCCCCCCCCCCCCCCCCCCATCCTGTTCTTATTTTTTGGAAAAAACTTTTTTTTTAGAAAAAAAATTTCTATTAAAACTTCTAGTCTAAGCCATAGTACTCACTACCATACAATAACCAGGTAACAACATACCCTCATGTAAGACATCTAGCGCACTCAAGACTTGTCCTTTACATTCACCAACGTTTAATTGCACCACCTTCCTGCCATTCAAACTTTCCTACTAACTCTGCATCAATCCGTTCCTTCTCATCAACACTACCCTAATATTTTACTCAGACCTTGCTGCGCTGCTCTCCATCTAACATAACTTCACTGAGGACTGTCCTCACTCACAACCATAAACTTACCTTATCTACGTTTTACTTTCAACCCCTCCTTTTACTACCCTGCCAAATCTCTCCACAATCTCTCAAACTCTCTTCAGACTCGCCACACAGAACAATCATCCGCATATAAATAGGTAGGGGACCCTCCACTCCTCTCCATTCTTATCATTCTAACACATTTTGCCTGCCATCCCCCACCTGATTCTTCATAACCCCAATCCATAATACACTTGATAACCAAGGAGACATAACAACCGTGTCTCACTCCGCTATTCAAATCCTAACCATATCACATTGGAACCATTTATTTCTTACAGCTTCCTATGTCATACATACCTTTTGTATTCCATTCAGATGAGCATACCACCACACATGTATCACATATACTGCCATAAAAGCTTCCTATTATCTATCATCGCTGTTGTAAATCATAAACTAATATTTTATTCTTCTTCTCCTCATTTTCTCCAATCATTTGTTTTCAATTGTAAAGATTTGATCCAGACATCTCTAACCATCCCTAAACTGACTTGTTCTTACAATTCAGTCTCACTCGACGTATTCTTTCGACAAAAATATTAGTATATACCTTTCCTACACTACTCAATAAACTAACTTCCCTTTAGTTTCTACAGTTCCCCTTTTCTCCCTTACCCTTATACAAGGGTACTATTATGTTATCTTCTTCTATATACTATTAATATAACCCCATAAACAGCTTTTTTTACACATTCAATCAATCATCACCATCTCGCCTCCTCGGCTCTTGATCATTTCACTAGTATTTCATCTATAATGCAGATTTACCATTCTTCAACTTTCTCACCTACCTATTACCTCCTCCAATAAATAACAAATACTTTTTTATTCCTTTGTTTTTATTATCAAACAGACACTTCACTAACCTCATCATTACTGTTAATATCGTGCAGATTTTCGAAGTGTTTCCTTTCCATCACTCCCCTCAATCCATTTTCATCAGTTACAAAAGCACATCCCTATTCATTCTTCTAAGCAGATTCCCTTATTCTCATTCTTAACTTTTCGCGCTCTTCCAGAAGAGCTTCTATTTCCTTGTATTCTCATTCATCTGCCTTCCACTGTTATCTTACTTTGTTTTCTCTCCTCGTTACTCTTTTTAGTATTTTTTTTTCATCGCTTATATATCTCCAGCATCTTTTTTTTTGAATTCATCATCTTGCTTTTAGTACATTTCAACATGCTTCTTTTTTACTTTAACGCTTTATCACCTCTTCATTCCACCATTCGCTGATAACATTCTTACACTTCTACTATTAGCACATCCATACTTCCTTTGCACTGCTAAAAATTGCTTTCTTCATTTGCCCCCAGATTTGTTTCAGTATCATCTTGTTCACATTAACCGATTTACTAGCGAGGCTCTTACATACTTATCCTTATTCTCTTGCTCACTTGCTGCACTCTTATTTTACCTTTTATATATAATATATATTTTATATATAGATATTTATATTATAATTATTAATATATAATATATATATATATATACTATATTATTATATATATATATATATATATATATATTAATATATTAATATTATTTATATATATTATATAGTATATATATATATATATATATATATATATATATATATATATATATTATATATATATATATATATATATATTATTTATATATATATATTTATATATATATTATATATTATATATATATATTATATATATATATATATATATATATATATATTTATATATATATTATATATAATGATATAAGTATATATTTATATATATATATATATATATATATATATATATTATATATATATATATTATATATATCTATATATATATATAAATATATTAATAATATATATTAAGTATAAATTAAATTTATAAAATCATAAGAACAAAAATATGAATAAAATTTAAATAATCGATGTTGTGTAGTAGGTAGGTTTTATTTAAATGGGATTTTTAAAATATCAAGTAGATGAAATTACAAATCAGCCACCCCTAAACAACTTCAACACCCCCATTTTTTCCTAGTCCCTTCCCCCCCCCCTAGGGCATTCCAGCGCCCAAAAGGGGAGGTTATTCGCCCATTTGAGAAAGACTGCCTAGAAGGTTTGATAATTAGCAATATGCCAATAGGGCTCTACAAAGGGAAAATCTATAGCATAGGTAATGCTAAATAACTCAGCTTTAATAATTTTATAGTAATTAGTCCAATATTTAAACATAATTTTAATATTTAACTAGGCTGAGCTGACTCTAGGTTAAAATCTTTAATAGCCTATGATCTAAACAAAGTCCGAAACACTAAAGGAACTGTAACGGGCTATATTGCCAATAATTTTGGAAAAATAATTAAAATATATTTTGTTTTATTTTAATTTTTTATTTCTATTGAAGTTAAATCACAAATATACAACAAAATTAAAAAAAAATATATAAAAGATCATGATTTTTTGATGCAAAAAATCAAGTGAAAAAATCGGTTGATTTATATCAATTGATTTTTTCCGTGCCATCCCTGATAATCACGTACTCTGAAATAATAAAAATAATAATTTTGTATTTCTTTTTAACCAAAGAGACATGAAATTTGTTAAATAAAATAACCACATTCCTCTGGGGGATAATCCACTTGAGTGGTGGGAAAACCCATACGAATAACCATGTTAAATGTTCTTGATTCCGTTTGTCCCCCTTCCATATTGATCCAGTTCCCTTCCCATGTAGCCAATGTACATAATCCATTATTTGGGTTATCTTCCTCTGTATGGATTTTATTTTATCGGTTGTGTTTTGCCGTTTTGTTTGCGTTTCTTTACATCACGCATTATTTATGCTATTTTTTAGTATTAGTGTGGGTTTGAGGGGGTTCCCCGCAAAGACAGGAATGATGTAGTAAAGTCAATCCAAGTGCATAACTCCATGCGTATGTGCACATTGCAGGGAGTCCTTGGAAGTCAGTATATTTAGTTTTAAAAGGCTAGATGTTATTGTGTGGGTGGTTAGGTCAAGTCGCCCTCACCAGTCGCCTTTCTGATATCAAAGCCTTTCGAGGACCTTGGAAAAAAATCTCGAGGGAAGATATGGGTTTTATGCTCACTCCCACATTTTCCCCTCACTTGAATCTGCGCGATCTCGTTTACCGTTTACCATGATTCTCAGATGTCTTGGCCGCGGCTGCCAAATTGACCCAGCTATTGAAAAGGATAGGTGGACGGTTGCTTCTCCTTCTTATGGAAAAATGCTCGACATCCTAGTTCTGGTTGTAAAATGCATTCCGGACCACTCGAGAGTACTCGCTGGAGCCAACCTACTGTGGGCTTGGGGTCATTTTTTCCTACTTCATCCAGGGAGCGCTATAATAAGAGGAGCCGCATGTCATTGGTGTCTCAGGGTAAAAACTCATGGGCAGGACGATACGCCATGATAGCGGGAATATTATTTATATATAATATTTATGATAATATATAAATTTACTATGATTTATATATATATTATATTATATTATCTATATATTTATTATATAGTATATAGTATATATATAGTATATTATATTATAATATATATATTATATATATATATATGTGAATATAATTAGATTATATTATATAATATATTATAGTATATTATATATATATATATATATATATATTTTATATATAGTAGTATATATATATTAGTATATATATATAGTATATATATATATATATTATATATAGTATATAAGTTATATATTATTTTATATATTCTATAATTTTTTATCTATATCACCTTTCCAGATTGGGTAAGGTGCGTTGTATGGCCTGGGAACAGAAAGTATAAGAATATGAACGCAGCGAAAGAATGTCAGCTTACCGCTCCCTTTATACTTTAAGTTAGCTCGGAAAATGTCCCCCTAAGGGGGCCTGCACGGGGAACTTCGAGCGGACCCTCACTGGTGGCATCCATGTAATGGTAGGATTCTTCCTGAGACAGGGTGGTTTCCAACATAACCTTCGCGCAAACTGCGGGTATTCCTCTATTATGCATCTTTTCTTGCTGCAACTGGCATTCCTCTCCTTCAGGAATTTCCTACTGACTGCATCAGTTTTTTTCTCGTCTCCCGGCAGTGATTTCGCAGCACAATCACACTATAGCATCCGTTAACACAGGATCTCATTCAGTTTCTTTCACATTCATGGACAAACCATTCAGAATGATACGTTCATTTTTGCCTCTATTTAGCACTAAACGCCCTAAAATTGGTCCATTACTGAATATATATAAAATATATTATTAATATTATATATAGTATATATATAGTAGTATAATTAGTATATTATATATATATATAGTATATTGTTATATATTAGTATATATATGTATAATATATATGAGTAGTATATATGTATATATTACTATTAATTCTTTGGTTTTTTTTACAGATTAGCATATATTATAGGGCTGGGCTTTTCAAGGAGAGGGGGCAGAAAATAAATACATGAAAGACCACGGCAGCTAGACTGCAAGATTGCTTTAGGTGGAGCGCGAGTGGTTTTTAAGAAAGGAGGATTAATCAGTTGGGGAAAACGAGAAGATGGAAAGCGGAGTTCCACAGAAAAGTGGCTGGAAAGGAGGAGGAACCACAACGAAGAGTCTGGGATTTTCGATGCTCAGGCAAAATTCATGCGGAGAGCATGGCACCCTTGTATAACCCGAGGGAGACGTGGCAATGGGAGGTGGAATGCGAGCGCCAATCGGTGAGCATTACCGTTGTAGTACTATAGAAGAGAGATAGTGGCAGTACGTTCGCAGGAGATAGAGGGGTCAGAGAGTTTGGAAAGTAGGGGACAGTTTGATAAGTTACTTGAGTTTAAGACGCAGCTCTGATTCATCGAGGGTGAGCGCCGGAGCCCCCCCAGATGTGGAGAAAGTACTCAAGAGGCGGGACAATAGGCCGGAATTAGCCTGAATCATTAAAAAATTCCGCACTGAACAGAATCCCAGTTCTTTGAGGCCACCTTAGCACCACTGTGATATAAGTTTCAAGAATGTTTTTGTTTTATATACTAGGCCAAGGATGTTTGTTTTGTCAACAGGAGAGACGTAGAACCGTCGAAAAAATTAGGAAAGTTAGGAGGGTGGTTTGAGAGGGAGTTTTCCAAAGAGTTTGAATTTCCAAGAGGTTGCGGTGGCCATCGGGGGGAAATCGCTATCAGGTGCGGGGCAAGATAGGGAATCGGAAAGGCTGAAGACAGAGGCAACTCTAGAATGCAAAGAGGGGAGAAGATTTGAAATGAGGGAAAGAATGGAGAGTTGAGGCATCGACATAAGGTGGAACAGGGTTGTGAATAGCTAAGGAGGTGGTTGATGAATATTATTGCAGCTTAGAGATAAACGAACTTGAAGGAACACCACAATTAAGAGGAAAGGGGAGAGAGTCGACTGCCATCAACGAGTGCTGAATATGAGCGAAGCAGAAGAAAAATTGACAGGAGGTAAGGGGCAAGAGAAGGAGGGACCAAAGGAAGGGGAGCTGTAGAGAGTAGCGGGCGCATGCATACTCGATCAAATAGCTTTTGATATGTGAGCGCACACCAGAGATCCCCATAGATCTTAAGGGCAGAGATACATATCATGTTAGATAGAATAGTAATGGTCATTGCTCGTGAGGGTGGAAAGCCATACTGGTGGATCTGAAATGAAGGGATATGAGACTCCAAGATGATCCAGGAGAAATTGAGAGTTAAGAAGAGTTTCAAAGATTTTAGATGAATACAGTGGAGATTCATAGGACGGGTAGTGTAGAAGGATCAGGGGTTAACCCTTTTTCGGGGGATGTGGGCTGACATATTGCGCGCTTCAGATGAGGGGAAATGTACTAGTATTAAGGCATGAGAGAGTAGATTGGGAACGAGGAAAGGGGCCGTCGGAAGCAACTCCTCAAGAACGGTGGAGGAATGCATCGGGGCCAGATAGCCTTCCTGATGTTCATAGATCTCTAGAATGCCATGACCCGGATATGCGTATTAAGGAAAGGCATAGGGAAAGCCTGAGAGGAGAAGAAGGCAGGAGGAAGGGATGGCGGAATCGTTCCAGGGTAGAATTAGAGAGAAAAGGAGAAGAGATTGGGCTTTTCAGTAGGAGAGTTAGATACAGAACCTCAGAGCGACTAAGTGGAGGAAAGGCAGATTTACAAAAGTTTTTTAGAGGGGATGTTTTTGGCAAGGAGGCAGAAATTTTTATAGTAGGGGAGAGCAAGTAGGTTGTCGACTTTTTTTGGTGAAGGGCTTAGCTCTGTGAATAATAGGCCTGCACGTTTCAAGCGAATGGAAAATTAGTAAAGAGTGAGTAGGAGAGAGTTTTTTTTTCATGCCCGATAGGAATGTCGTGCTCTCTCTGAATGGGGAGGAGAACATGTCTCCTGAACATTGGATGTTTAGGTGGGGAGAAAATTGATGTTAGTTTGACAGATGGGAATGAACCCGCTTCATTCCCTCGAGTGATTACCAGCCTACCTTTTGCAGCAGTGAGGCGAGCATCTTTCGAGTCAAAGGCAAGATTCTCTCAAGTATAGTTTGCAAAGAAACGAGGCAAGCCCGCGCATTAGCCCGAATTAAGTGGCCAAGAAAGTTAGTTTGGGCATGGTGGAGTGCTGGTGAAAAAGTTTGTTAAGAATTAAGAGCTACAGATTGTGGTCAGAGTTACGGGCTCAGGAGGGAAATGATTTATTTGTATATGCGATGAAGGGATTAGTGGGGTGAAAAGTAAATGAAAGCGTGTTTTCCAAGAATGTGTTGAGGACGCATCAGGTATATGTGTGGGTTCTTTAATTAATGATTCCAGATCCGTTTGAGACATAGTGGATGTTTTTTGGCCTCCTCCTCCTGTCATCATAAATGAGTAGGAGAGCCCAACAAGTAGTGTGATGTACGTTGAATCCCTAAATAGGGATCTCAGCATTTGGATGGGGAGAAGTAACAGTCTCATGAAGAAGTAGTAGGATATTCAAAAGGGAGGTGAAAATCTGTTCCGTTAGGGGAGCCGAGTAGCAGAACAAGATAATGGTGGTAGGTAGGGAGAGAGTTTTAGCATAGAATGGGAAATTTAGAAGGATTCAAGATTCTTCTAAGACGGTGTTACAGAGTGTTAATGGTTTATATAGGCACAGACCTGCACATTGGGTTAGTCTGGATTATAGAAAAGTTATGAGTTTGGGATGTTGAAGTTTATTTGAAAAAGATCGCTGGCTGAGCTTGGTCTCAGCAGTAAATAAATGTTAGGTAGAGAGTTAGGGGGGTGATATTCCATAGATTCATGATTAGGGCTTTTCAGGCGCACGGACGTTAGGCAAGTCAATAGAGAACTCCAGCCTCGCCAATGTACTCTTTCTCTGTCGGTCATTCAAAACGGGACATCCGCACACAATAAACCAGGCCACTAATCGGCTATACACACAGGCACCAAGAAGCCATGGATTGGGTTTTAAACTGAAACTGTACCCACCAAACAACCACAACAATCACAGATTCTCGAACAGAAAAAAGGAAAAAAGTTAAAAAATAAGTAATAAATTTCTATTAAACTTAAAACATGAAAATTATTTTTAATTGTCTTTATAAAAATGAAAATAGAAATAAATATTTACAATCAAGTTGATAAAAAAAATTAAAGGTATATAACCTTAAAAGTTAAACGATCAACACACACACTCGCGCACAGCTTACAAATTTACGAACGTAAATGCTAAAAGCCGTATGCGATAATTTTTGATATGTTAATGTAATAAATTACACTACTTAAAATTTAAAAAGGCTAAAGGGTAAAACACTAGAAAAACTTTAGTCTAAGGTTCCTGGTCGGGTGGCGGAAAGATTAGGTTTAATGATTTCCTCTGAAACTCTTGAAGGGGTTTATTCGTAATATTTTATTTTTAATTAAACTGAATATATCTATATGATTCTTAAAATACGGATGGCATTTAAACGAAAAGTTTTAAAAACACACTGGTTGGCAATAGCACAAATATAGGTATAGATAGGTTGTGATGGGATGGCACCTGGCACGAGGGTTCAAAATGCATGTTCGTCCCTGGGAGAAGAAAATTGACTTCTGCTCGGGGGGGGAACAGCAAGGAACGGTCTATACGGGCCCCCCACCTGCGCCACCGGAGGGTCACTGGATAATGGAGGCCACGCCGGGACGCTGGGTCACAGGTCGAAAATTGGCTTGTGTTTTTTTCTGTCTTCTTAGCTCTTCTATTCTCACTAAACTCTCCAATATCTTTCCTGCTGTTGAAATGTTGCATCACTCTCCCTTCGATAACAGACAATATTCTTCCGAAGTCTTACTCTCTTGAGGAGAGCAAGTGGACTTGCCAATCTACACAGTCTCATTATTTTTCCAAACCCCCAGAGTTAACCACT